>JAGGAX010008492.1:0-16890 GCA_017657335.1 Termitomyces titanicus | reverse complement strand
TAATAGGAGCTAAGTAAGCAACAATAATCCGTGCTGAGTAATGCCAAGACAAGGCTGAGTAAGGCCGAGTCAGGTATGTAACCACAGATGACAAATAGAGTGGGTCAAGGGCGCTGGCTAGACCCATTAGGAAGTGGTTGCCGAGATGGTGGGGGAGTCGGTAGGGCACAGAGGCCTGAGGTGCACAGGCGGCCCGAGTGTCGGCTAGAATAGAGTGCCAGATCACAATAGAGCTAAGCCTGGCTAGGGTGGGATGGTCCAGAGACCGATCCCCTGACAGTGCATGGGTGCTGTTGGGAGCGGGGCACATACCAGAGAAGGGACTTGGAGTGCAGGACAAGCCCCTGGGATACTTGAAAGCCTATAGTTGGGAGACATGGAGGTAGCAGAGTTCATGTTTTCAGCTCCATGAGCTGCCACATGAGTGACCTTGAACCAGGTCTCAATCTGCTTGTCATTGAAACGTCCCTCTGCAAGGTTGTCGATGCGCTCCATCAGAGTGGAGTGTAGACCCTCATGAAAAGTGAGACAGAGCTGGAGGCCATTGGGATATCCTGCCTGCTCAACCAGCACACAAAAAGAGTCGATGTACTCGTCAAGAGTTTGCCTTCCTTGACTGTACTGGCCGAGGTGACGAAGGGAGAGAGCAGCAGCCCTGGCAGGGTTTAAGAGGAAGAACTCAGCTCAAAATTTGCTCTCAAACTCTGCCCAATTGGTGAATGAATTAGGCCCCCCTGGATGAAAGAAGACTTGTTGCGCATAAGTGGATGCTCAGCCCATCTTTATGTAGGAGAGGACCCAGGCTATCTTCACTATGTGTCTGAGTTGAAGGCATTGCCACTGAGCTGGATGTAGGTGATGCAAGACTGAAGGAAACACTCCCTAGCAGTACGGTTGCTGTTGTATGCATCTGAGAGTGCTGGGTGTGGAATTTTTGAGCATATCACTGTGGAAGCCATAGGGCAAGGGGCAGCGTTGGCTACCACAGGTGCAGGGAAAGTGGCCAAGGCTGGGGAAAAGGTGCTTTAAGAGCATTTAAAGGGAGTCCAAAATGGTGGTGGTGGTCTGGTGCAGTCCAGCAAGTTTGGTTGTATGGAGGGTAAGGAAGGCTTGGATAGTCTGCACCTGAGCCTCTAGTGCAATCAGGCAGTTCTAGTTTTGGTTTTGGGGTTGGGGGCCACCAATGGAGCAAGCTAAAAGGGGCTTCCAGACAAAAGTGAGAGACTTGTTCTGCTGTAAGGGCAATCTCTGGAGGCTGTGGCACAATCACACAACTAGCAGAGGAAGATCCAAAGTCTATATTGAGTACTGTACAGGTAGGTACACGTATAACTACACACCTGGCAGAGGGAGATCCAAAGAGAACAAGTCTAGGGATCCCTTATGCTGGAAGCAACACTTCAGAGGTTTTAGAAGCATGGAAACACAGCCTCAAAAGAGGCATATCTCCAAAAATGATTAAACTCCAAAAATAGCCATGAGCCATTGAGAACACTTGTTGCTGACTAAGCATTGAGCGTTCTCAATGCTCTGAAGTGGGAACAGATAGACTGGGGTCAAATGGAAAGAGCAGAACGGATAAATAGGAAAAATAACAGAGAAATGGAAAAAACAAAGGGGATAAAGGAAAAAATGAGACATGTGGAGGTCCCCTGACAGACAGCAAATCCCGTGAGAGACAGGCATTCAGGATCCCATAGGAAGAATTGCACATCATAGAGTTTTTGAGGCATAAGATTATTGACATCATGAACCAGAACATTTGATGATCATGGTATAGAGGAGGGAGACCATTGTGGTCCACAATTTCCTTCAAAGGCACTGACATGTGTATCAAAGATTTCTTTGAGCCATTCAGGAAGAGGACATAAGGAAACCTTTGGTGTTGAAGAGGTCAGATTAGTAATTGCTTCATCATCATCTCTGGGCCCATCATTCTCACTGATCTCCTTTACAAGAAGCTCATCATCATTGTTTGTACCATCATTATCTTCCAGAATACATGTCTGAGTCACATCTCCATTTGAAGCAGTCTCCTTTTGTTGAAATGTCAGTGGGTTTGATGTTTTTTGAAGATGAATGTGTGTGCCCAAGTTGTCATTTAGCCTTACTGTTGCACATTATTCAGGCTCGTTATCAGCAACTATGACTGTAACATTATCTAGAGTCATAGGCAGTGAACTGTGCATATTGTTTGAACACTATGATGATATACTATTTTGCATTGTTCCAAGAACAAACTAATATTAAATGTTACCGGTTAGCTTAATGACTATCTTCTGTGACTTCTTAAGCTTCTGGGTGATGTGGACTTAAATCTTACAGTTCCAAAGGCCACGGTCTTCCAAAGTCTACTTCAAGGATGTTTTGGTTCAACTTTGAGCTCTCCTCTGGCTTGTGCCAATTGTATTGGGCCTGTTCCTTGTAGTTGTGACCTACTGGATTCTTAATCTTATCAACAGGTAGCTTAGAATCTTTATTTCATGAACCTAAAGGATGTCTATGTTTGTTTCTAATGCTCAGTTCATCAGGAACAGCCTGTTCTGAGTCTGTAGTTGGACTGATCAAAATTGATTGTCTATCTTGTTAATACAACTTCCTTACCTGGATAAAGATGAGTCAGACTGTGACACAATAGGTAGGCTATCAATAGTCAGTTCCAGACAAAATACACAGAGAGAAAGATAGCTCACCTGAGTATCAAGTCTTTTTGTGGCACTTCATCAAGTTGCTCTATCTGCTGAAGCTTCTCTGGCATTAACTCCTTAAAAAACAGTGCATACTCACTATCACCATCAAAATAATTCATAGGAGCAACTATATGTAGACATAAAAATCAACAGAATAAATTTATTACAAAAACCAATTTATGAACTCTTAGAAAGAGGTGATGTGAAGATGTTGTAGGATGTCTATATGTTCTTTGTACATGCTTCCACTACATACATGATACTACTATGACGAGGCGTGGATTGGCTGACAAATATCACATGTCAATCTAAAGTTTGCTTGTTATTAGTATTAGTATCATCCACTCTATTGATCAGTGCCCCCCTCCCTTTTTTTGATCTAGTATTATATGCATGAGATGCTTTGCATCTTGTTAAATTTGTTCATACAACCATCTGTGCTCATGTGTAATTATTGTAGCTGTGTTCTCACCTCTGATATATTACAATACAGCTTTCAGAGGATTCTATAACAGCATTCTAGGTTCCCTCTATTCTTGTTGAAAATTAAGCTCATAGAATCACCTATCTCTCAAATGTCAACTGGTCAACTATTGGTCCTTAATTGGTATTCCATTAAACCACATGGCAGTATCATTCCAAGTTGAGTGCTGACAGCATTTGCTTCCTAGTTATCACAGTTCTTGATCAAGCCATCACAAATGTTGGCTGAATGGTTTCAAACTTTGATTTGGAAATTGGAGACTCAGTCAATGATATAATGCATCATCTGCCTATCAAAGCTTTTATGAGTGCTGAGCATTGTTCCTCTATACTTGAAAATATGTTGCTGACTCACCAGTAGCTGAAGTTGGAAGGATTCAGATGGCCATGCAGTGTTGTATCTAAGTCTTAAGGCTTAACATAAATTAAAGCTTAGTAACATTCTAAGAGGAAGGATAAGAATCACTGAGAAGGTGATACAAAGGCTTAATTAAGGGTTAATATTGATGACCCTATTTAATATGGATATTTACTAGCAGAGGATGAGCAAAAGAAGCATCATAATCATGATGATTTAAAGATGAAAGAGCTTCTCACTGTTCCAAGGTATGCTGATTTGTTAGATCATGGTGATGGAGATACAAGTGGAGATGATGAAACCACCAAATTGAGACCTTGATCAATGCTAGTTAAGTCTAGAGAACAGTGGCAAAAAGAGATGGCCAGATGGGTAGCAGAGAAGTGGGCTGAGGACAGTGACAATGAAGATGATCACCAATTTTCAGATGCCATATATGGACATCAACATTCCAAGTGGTTGCCATGACCATTGGATCTTCTATTTTCAGGTAGGAAAGAGGAAGATATTGGTCAGCAAATTGAGAGGATGTGTTGGAAAGCAGGACATACTGAAAAGGCATGATTGATGGAATTGCTAGCTGATGAGGATAGGATTTTAGATGATGGAGAGCTCAAAGGATCAGGTGATGATTTTGAGGGATAGAGCTTAATAATCTCTTAATATTAAGGTGTAATCAAAGGTTGTTTCTAAGTAATAAGGCTTAACCAAAAAATCGCCCTTATTAACCTCTTAGACCCTCATTGCATCAATGTTGACTTGGAACATTGACTGCTCAGAGCCAGGACACTGTTTTGAGGCATCTTGGTGGGTACAAGTGTCAATGCTGCAACTGCATAGTCTCTGGTCAGCTAGGATGCTCCATGGTTCTACTGATGGTCTATATAGTTATGAGAGCCACTGGATTCCATGCCCTCCATGTATGCAGAAAATGAGCAGGCAGACACTTCTCAGTACACCCAAAATAGGAGGGAACTGACTGTGGTGGACTCCAGGGGGAGAAACAGATAGATGCCCACAGATGGATGAGTTTAGGACAAGCGGCTAGGCCATGGTCCCTACCAGACTAGGGTTAGTAGCTAGAGGGGAAGAGTGCTTAGTGCTATAATTAGAAGTGAGTAGATAAGTAAGATTAATGTGATTATATTTTTGTTGGCAAGTGGGCTAGAAGGTGCTGGTGATCGGGAGTGTTGTTTGTTGGTTTGAGTTGAGGGCAAAGCATTTTTGTGGCTTTGACATATCTAAGGAAGTGCTTGAGGCCAATGGGTGAGGACAGAAGATGAGAGATGGACTCAGCTTTTCTCTTAAGTGGCCTGGTGAGGTGCACATGACATTTGTTTTGGTAGTGCAGGCACTTGTAGAGGTAGTGGTGGACCGATTCAACTGTGAGGCCATGGCAATGAGGGCAGGTGGGTGACTCCACCTTCCTGATGCAGAAGAGGACCTGGTTCAGTGGGACATAGCCAGTGTGGAACTAGGTGACCAGGGCCAAGCTCCTTTGGTCCAGAGATTTGATGAGATGGAGGTAGTTCTTTGAGGGCAGGGACCGGTCCAGTATGCAGGTGTTGTGTGAGCAGAGAGATTTCTTTCATCTGCGCTTCCACAATATCTGGGTTGCTACTAGGTTGCTGCAGTGTGTTACAGGAATGCTGTCTTGGCAAGTCAAAATTCAGGAAAATGAGTCAACATATTGTGAGCAAAGAACTCTTGTGCTTTAGTCATCTTCTTTTTCCATGATGGTGGTTGGATCAAGTGATGTCAAAGTTCATCCCAGATCATTTTTGCTGCTTCTGTTATCCATTTCATGTGAGTCTTTGAAATGTTAGTGCCATCACTGTTAGTGAGAAAACCTAATTTATCTGTGTGACATCCTTTGTTTTTATCCCTCTCAACTTTCTTGTGCCACTCCAATTCCTTCCAGTATGGTATATTGGGAAAGCAGCTTGATTCTCATACTTTGGAAGCGTCTTGGTAGATAGGCTGAGAGTTATGGAAGGAGCATAGTGGATTGGTCTTTTGCTTGACTGGCCAAGTGTTGGCAAGATGAAGCAGCTGCCAGCATTGTGGTCAAGTTACAAAAATAAGTGACCTCCGCTCTACAAATTTTAGTCAATTAGTTGAGGTGTATGCAGGGAAAGAGATGATAAATGCGCACTCAAGGCATTGTATATCTGCTTTTGACTGCTTGTATGCATTGGTGTGTCATGGGCATTAACAGGATCAGAGGATGTTGCATTTGATACTATTGGAACATTGAAGGAGTCAAGTGACTATATGCAACAAAGAATAAGTATATGAGAGAGAATCAAGGTCAATCATACCTCATATGGGTTGAAACTGTTGTTTGGCACTCTTGGTGGCTAGTATTTGCAGGGGGTCAGTAAATGGATGTGTGCAATTGATCAGTATGAGAATGACTCACATAGAATCTAGGTTGCTGAGGAATGTGATTATGAAGGGGCTCTGCTACACTCATAAGAGAAGGAGAAGGAAAACAAAAATCAGAAGTCATGGCAATGATGGTGGTAGTTACAGAAAAGAAAGAGAGATGGAAATGTTGACAAGTCCACATTGCTGCCATTCTCAAAGTCAGCATGCACATGATATATATGACAAAAGTGATGCATCACATTGCATCAAGCATATCCTTGTACTAGACTATTGCACAAGTTATCTCAATGGTGCTCTCACTGGCACAGATCAAAGATATTGATCACAACACTCTTGTAGCTAGTGGTAACCCTGTCTACAGGCAAATTCTCCAAGAGTTGGCTGAACTTTGGTTACTGATATTTCCTGACTCACGTTGCTTTAAAAAGTATTGAACTCTTTCAGACTTTTATTAGGTTCTCAAAGCACTATCTTGGACAACTCTGCTACACTCTCCAATGCATCTCAATCACCACCAATCCATGTCCAATTGTTTCCTGATGGAACACGACTAGTATATTGTGTCAGTGCACCCTGCAATGTGGTGAGTAACTCCCTTTGTCTTGTGACTTTACACTGATTTTATCCAATGTACAGACTAATTATAATGCTTGCGAAGAATTCTCTTAGAGTCTGGTCTAAATTGTTTGTTCTCAAATGTCATGTAATTTTGTAAACCACTGTTCTACCTGTAGATCTGCATCAAATGAGCCATTGATGAGACCAAAATCAGTCTGAGGCCTAATAGATACCTTTCGAACTTTACAAATTTTTCATTTTTCTCACTTAGTAGACATGATGCAACAGTCATGTGACCCAAACATGTGACCCATGTGACCAAATTTTGGAAATTCTTGACTTCAAAAAACATGACCTACTACAATTCATACAGTGTGAATATTTCAATAAAAATAATATGAATTAGACCATATCTAGTTAGTGTATCTACTTACCAACATTTGGGCTGTTGAAACAGCTCCACTTCAACTGTACATTTCATAAAAACTCCGATTTTTGAGTAGTATATAAAGGCTCAAAATGTAGTATAATAATAATCAATTGTTACACTCCAGAGTTTGAATTACTTCTAAGCTCAGTTCTGAATCATTCTCATAAATTCTGAACACAAAACTACCAAAAACCCAAGTCAAAAGGCCAAACATCAAGACTTGGTCATTTTTGGTCATTAGCCACATCTACTTTGCCACTGATTGTTGATTTCCAATTACGTATTGTCTTACTGATTTTGTTTACGCTCTGATTCCGATTTCACATTGTTCTACTGTTCTTAAATACATCTACCGATTTTGATTAGTCCCAAATATATTTAGTCCTTCACTACATTTCAAATCCTATAGCTCTCTGATTCCAATTTGATACAACTTTCCCATGTTTATTTTGAAATTGGTGACCTTCCAAAGTTGGCAGAAAGTCAAGTGCATACTCATCTTGAAGCTAGTTTTGAGGAGAATTCAACAAGCTTGCCCTTGCATCACATAGTTGCAGTACCAAGGATATACTAGTCTGTGGTGTTGTGTTCTTCTAGGTTCATCACACTCAGATCAGTATTGGTTGTATCATTTTGGAGCCCACCATGAGGGTTTCAATCTCAAATCTTGAATCATTAAATTGGTGACCTCTTAAAGTTGGCGAAAAGTCAAGTGCATACTCATCTTGAAGCTAGTTTTGAGGAGAATTCAACAAGCTTGCCCTCACATCACATAGTTGCAGTACCAAGGATATACTAGTCTGTGGTGTTGTGTTCTTCTAGGTTCATCGCACTCAGATCGGTCTTGGTTGTATCACTGTTTAATATTGGTCTGAGGCTTTGATTTCTCTTGCATGTGCTGTACTAAGATTTTCCATAGGTGTATGAGTGTATTATCCTATATAAGTTAAGTCAGATCATTCATCAATATGTCACATCAATCTTGATTCCTGGGCCACATCAATGTGTTTCCTTTTCTACTTTTTACTACATTGTCTCTGCTTCCCCCTGCATTCAAAGCTGCGGCAACCAGACTATGGTTTGTCCACCATGCAGGAAGGCTTGTTGCTGTAGGCAGAGGGGCTGATACTCCTGCCCACCGAGTATGACTACATCATTTTGCCCCATGAAACTCCATGCCTAGCTAAACCAGATTCTTTCTCTCAGCACACACCCACCAAAGTGCGACAGGGTTAGTTGCTCACATCCACCATGTCCCAATGGCAACGTTTGACAGGCACAAGGTTGGCTTCCAGTACCCCACCCAGCCCATCCAGCAACTCTACAACATCACCCTCCAAGTTTCCCTCTCTTTGCCTATTGCTGTCCTTGGTCCCAACAGTTCTGGAAAGTCTACCCTCATCAAGCTCCTCATTGGTGACATGGAGCTCAACAAGGGTGGTGAGATCTGGAAGCACCCTATCTTGGTCATTGGTTATGTCGCCCAGCATGCCTTTCACCACATCAATCACCACCTTGACAAGACTCCTCTCAAGTACATGCTCTGATGTTACCAGACTTGTGAGGATCAAAGGACAGAAAGGCACCTCATAGTTACTTTCAATTACAGGTGAGAACACTCAGCTAAGAGTTCCCAATTATCTTCAGTGCTGATGGAGAATAGGTACAACCCAGTTCACAAACTCATAAAGCACACAATTTCTGAAGGCAAGATAGGCCGAGGTTTGCATCCTGTCTCTCTGATACTGCTTGTCATTGACCCATGCAATAGTACTTTCCATCCATTTCAAATGGCTCCTCGACACCATCCATGATACTGACTAATTCCAGCACTGGCACTGCCAAAAAACCAACTCCAGCGGGCTAATGGTACATAAATTAGGACATTACTTCAATCTTGTAAACTGGTGGATTGATGCTGAGCCCAAAACCGTTGCTGAGTTTGGAAAGTTAGCATTCTATGGTGATGAAGTGGAGAAGAGACATGGGTGGGTGAGAGAGTATGTCCATGCCAGGGGAAGTGAAGCAGCAAAGGATGATCTGTTTGCTATACATCTTGAGGTGAATTTGACATATAAGAAAATATATGCTGATGCAGAGGGAGAAGATGGGGATTATTGAGATCAGAATGTGCATTCTTCTAATATACCATCCTTCAGACAAATGCAGATGTTTTGTACAGGTTTTTGCACCAGGAATTGGGATTGAAGATGACATGAGTGTTGTGGTATGTTATAAGACAGGAGCGACGTTGACATATCATCTGGCCAGAAAATATCTCTTGAGCTACCATTGTAGTTCTCTGATGATTCACTAGACTGCATACTCACCATGGGAGGGTTATTGTGTCATGTCCAACAGTTCACATAGGCAACTCGAACTGGAAGTAGTTGAGTCACAATATTGCATGCCTTCATCATTGAAAGGCATCACTGATGGTACACAACCTCTGTCACATGTGTGCCCCACAACAGTCACTTTGCAGCACCTCTGGGAGAAACCTAAAAAGCTTCCAGTTGAATATGATCATGCAGGGCATGGTGGTGGGAACAAAAGGATGTTGAATGGTTATTTGGACCAAGATCTGGCAAACCTCCTGAAGTCAGATCTTGAGGAGATGCAGAAGATGAAAGATGGTGGTATTGTCATTGTTGAGGGCTAGAAGAGGATCATCAATGAGATTGTTGGTCACAAGAAGCTTAAGCAGTCTTACAAGTACAAGGTCCCGTTCAAGGCCCTCTTGTTGTCTGAGAACATCTGGCTGCCTTGTAATGATATTATCAAGTGTGATTTTGAAAAGGTCTGTTGTCTTATTGTCATTATATTGTTCATTGCTGATATGCCATACCTGTTGACAGAAAGTTCTCAAGGTTGATACTTATGAGGCTTAGCACCTTGGTCTTCTCCACCCCCTTGTTTGTCGCAAGATCAAGAAACACTTTGCCAATTTCAGTCTCGAGCCTAAGTTCGTCTTCCACAACACCATGCATGGTCTCTCCAGTGGTAAAAAGGTTGAGATCGTGATTGGTGCTGCCACATGGCGTTGTCCCCACATCATCTGCTTAGATGGGCCCACTACTAGTATGTCATTTATCCTTAATGTCACAAGAGCAGTCAGCTAATGATTGAATGCAGACTACCTCAATTGTGAGTTGCTTGCTCATCACACACAAATTCAAACCCTCCATTGCCATCTCTCTATTGTCATATTTTTAGAACTGAATACAATTGAGATTATTTTTGTTTAGACAAATGCTCAATTGAAATTGTTAATATCACTCTCAACTACAGTTCAAAAACACTGTTACATTGTGAAGTATTCCTCTACTCTTCTTCTAACTGAATCTCTTCCAAGCTAGATTTTTCAACAACAAACCACAAATGAGCTAATGAGAGTGTGTATGTTTTCTATGTAAACCTCAATAGGAAGAGGCTCCAGTTTTTGGATATCAATATCTGCATGATTGCAGTCCTGAACAGAGTAGTTATTTGGCTGGAGATGGGCAGCAAAGTAGTGTCCACTATTTAGTTTATGCCACCCCTTCATACCACAGCTAAGGCAACAACCCTGTGCTCCATGGTGACCAACATGGCCATCTAGTTCAGTTATTCCAACAGCATCAGCTGTTCCCAGAGCAAACAAGACATGAGAGTAAATGAACCCCTTTGATTTAGCATCTCAGACTTTGAGACCATGACCACCATTTTTGCATTGGAGAGCTGATAAATGATGGATACCTCAAAAGATATAAGAGTCAATGATTTTGGGTTTATTGGGGCCTGGTATAGTGATCCATGGAAATATTTTTCTCTCTTTAAAGTGAAGGTCAGGTGAGTAGTTCTTGATCTTCCAGATAGCAATCCAACAATCAGATCTCTTATTCTGATAGAGTTGTATGCCATCAATTGAGAGGGATATCAATGTGTCTGCACTAGTGATGTTGGTACAATCAGCAAACTCGATGAAGTCCCTGCCACAGAAGATGTCATCATAATCATGTCACCATCATCATCAGGGCTAAGATCATTTATTTGTTGGATTACTTCTCTAATTTTTTCATCAAGGTAACACATTTCCTTGGCTCCTTCCTTTGAACAGCACAGGGTTTGAATCTGTGGTCCAAGAGGGTATGGACCTGCTGTCATGGTACCTTTTTACCATGTTTAGCAAGCTGGTCAGAATCATAGTAAGGCTTCTTGCAGATAGTGCATGCATCAAGTTCAGCAAAGGGACCAGTGAAAGCATGGCATGAGTTCATGCACATGTCATCTGCAATTGAGACTATGCCACTGACACCAGCAACAAGCTTTTTCACATTGTGGAAGGTGAGAATATCACTTGTGGGATAACACCAAAGAATAGCACTGCAGCAGCAATTGTATGTTGACTCAGTGGCATTAGTGGAGGCAAAAATATCAAGAGAAAGCTGATCATCAGCTTTTTGAATAGCTATATGCCTTGCAGTGGGATTTTGAAGACGGTCAATGGTATCCTGATCAAGCTTGCCATTATCTAGGGTGGCATTTTGTATCAAGCAAATGTACTCATTTCTGATGCAAAGGCTGTCAATGTGAGCTTCAGGAAGCTCCTTGTCATCCCCAATAAGTGAGGGAAGCTCCTGGTCACAATCCAAATCATAGGCATACAATAGCCTCTGCACAAACAGCTGAGTAGCAACAAAATCCTCGTCATCAGATCCATCAATGGAAGTATCTGGGATGGAGTCACTGTCATCATAATCTTGATTGTGAGACACATTGGAACCGGCATCTACATCTAAAGGAATCCTGAATCTGTTTCAGAGGACATGCACAAGTTGCTGCCATTGGCAGGAAGTTCCTGAGGTGGTGTAAACTGTTCTTGGTATAGGGTTTGGCTGTCAGTGGTGTGCAGGTCTTGCCCATCCATCTAGTGAGGATGGAATCTGCATCATACAAAATGATTTACACTAATTATATCTGATCTATGGTTACTTACCAGGCAAGCCCATTTGTGTGAGCCAGAATCCTCTTCCAATTCCTCTCTATCATTGTTTTCATCCTCATCCATCTCACTATTATTATCCCTGCCCTCATCAATTTTGGACTGCCCTGTGTCACAGAGCCAGCTAGAGAAAGAGTACTCAGTCTGAGTCCTGTAAGGTTGCCATCTCAGCCAATCACAATGATTTCAGGCAGTCTTGATTGTCACCTGAGCTCTGCAGCAGACCTGACAATCACAGATTGTTATTTTGAGCTCAACATAGAAAGGTATCTGATGGTAGGATGAAGGCAAAAGAGATCATGCCAAGATTATGCTAGATTATGCAAAATTTACAAGTTACCATAACACTTCCTAATGTAGATTTGCCCATGCCTAATATGTATTCCAAATTTGGTTTCATCATGCATTCTTTGAGGACAGTTGAGTTACTGAAAGTATGCCAGTTCATCCATCTGCCTGCCTGTCTGGTAAGCATTGATGATGTTGCTGCACAACAGTCCGCATATGCCAATTCCCCTGCAGGCAGCACTTCAGCTAGGAGGGATTGTTGAGAGCAAGCAATTGTTGACATGTGCATGCAGAAGCCAAAATGTGGAGCAGAGAGAACAAACGGTGAAAAAAGTGATAATGCTGGCAGCCAAGTCATGGCCAGACAGCTGGACCCGGATTGGACTGGAGGCAACCAGAAAAGTAACCTCTGCGTCAGATCTTTCCAAAAGCCGTTTTCACAGATTGTGGCCTGACTGTCACTTCTGAGGATGTTAAGGCTGTGAAACAGATGGGTGAGGGATGACATGATATGTAACCCTAGGAAGAGGCTGACAATCTCAGCTTTGTAGACTGTGTGCTTAGCAGCTGAGCCCAAGTGATATCTCAATGAGGTGATCTCCCTGTTGTCTACAAAGAGGACCACTGATACCTCCACACCACCTTTGAAGCTGAAGCTGTCACAGTACATGCATATGGCAGTTTGGGCACAATCATGGGTTTGGGAAATGGCCTCAAGTGCCAATTCCTTGTTGCCTGTAATGTGCATCATGAATGTTGGGTGGTAGCTCAGGTGATGTTGGATTGGGGAGACTGTCTCAATGTCAGAGGTGTATACCTGTAAAATGAAATAAGTTGTGCAATGGAGATCTGTGTCTACAGAATAATTGGTTAGCTGCTTTGTAGACAGGCCTATGCAGGAGGTGTGTGAGTAGCAAGGAGGATAGGCGCACTGCTGCTCAAGTTGAAATTTTGTGGAACAGAAGGTCAATCAGCAGCAGATTAGCATGGACATTCATAACATCTCATGCCATGGTGCTAATAGCCCCAGTAATGACTTTTGCTGCACACTGCTAGGCTGAATTGAGTTTTTTGGCAGCTGTGACAGAGCCAGTGCACTGGGAGCTGGCCAAAAGTTCACTGACATCCATGAACCAAGTCTCAGCAGCATAGGTAAATGTGGGGACTGCCACCATGTTGTAGAGTTGCCTTATACAGTGAGAGGGCACTCCACCTTCTTAACAGGTGGAAGACTTGATAGGACCACCAGGTGGCACTGGCTGCAACCTTTTGGGTATGAGCAGACCAGTGCAACTTGGAGTTGAATATTACACCAAGGTATTTGTAGGTGGGACAGTTTTAACCATTTGAGCTGTAATTGAGTCGTCAAGATTCACCTAGTTCAGGACCAGGTCACTTGGGATGGAGTCCCAATGTAATCTCAGAAAGTTCATCAGGGCTAGTTTGGTGAGCTTAAAAGACAAGTGATGCTGCAGAGACCATGTAAAAGTGTCTTGGGCACGTTCCATCATGTCTCTGATGATGGCATGGGTTTCCATCAGACACTTGGCCATGGCCAGAAACATAGCATCATTTATAAATCCTGAACAGAGTTTAGATTTGTTGAAGTAGGCAATCAAGATTAGAGGTGTGTTGTAGAAGGCTGTAAGGGCAACCTCTGGAGGCTATGGTGCAATCACACAACTGGCAGGTACAGGTAGGTACATGCATAACTACACACCTGGCAGAGGAAGATCCAAAGAGAACAAGTCTAGGGATCCCCTATGCCAGGAGCAATGCTTCAGAGGTTGCAGAAGTGTGGGAACTAACTGTACAGTACATGTAAGCCACACAAGAACAAGCGACAGCCACAAAAGAGGCATATTTCTGAAAATGATCAAACTCCAGAGATAGCTGTGGGTTGGTCATGCACCCTCAAGGACGCTTGTTGCTGACTAAGCATTGAGTGTTCTTGATGCTCTGAAGTGGGAGCAGATGGACTGGGGTCAAATGGAAACAACAGAACAGAGAAATGAGAAAAATAACAGAGAAATGGAAAAAACAAAGGGATAAAGGGGGAAATGGAACTTGTAGAGGGAGAATGGAAGTCCCCTGACATCACCCCCCTCTAGAGTGCGGCAACGTGCAGGATAGAAAAAGTTCTAGATGACTTGGTTGGCTGGTGAGGCAGGGTAGATGCCTCAAATTGCTCATGGGGCATTTGGATGCTTCTAGTAGAATTGCCAGACAAAGGCTAGAAGCATGAACATTCTCCTGAGGCTTCCAAGATATGTCTTCTATACCATAACCTTTCCACTTCACCTTGAACTAAAGTTTCCATTAGAACAACCAGCTTTCATCCTGTTCACAAACTCATTAATGGACTCATTCTCTGACGGGCATGTGCAGTGTTCAAAGCCCATGCAGGGGTGACATCCCATGTCCAGGAAGAATGGGGACATCTGAGTAGAGGTGTAAGTGTAGTTGTTGTACTGGAATTCCGCATTGGAGAGCAGTTTGTCCCAGTCATCCTGGCACTCATTGCAGAATAGGTGTAGATACTGCTCCAATTCCTGATTGACACACTCAGTCTGACTGTCAGACTGTGGGTGATAGACCATGGAGGTGTGGAGTTTAACGTTGAGGAGGCAGTAGAGCTCCCAGGTGAACTCTGCAATGAACTGCAGGCCTTGATGAACTACAGGCCTTGGTCAGAGACATACATATCAGAGAGCCTGTGCAGCTTCCAGATGTTCTTCTGGTAGAGGTTTGCAGCCCCATAGCAGAGCAGGTGGTGTGAGTAAGGATAAAGTGAGCTCGCTTTCCACAGAGATCCACTAGAACCATGATAGTGTTGTACCATGGGCATCTAGGAGTGTCACAATGAAGTCAACGGAGGCTACACTCTAGCGCTCTGCAGGAATGGAGAGGGGTGAAGCTGTCCTATGGGGAGCTGATGTCAGGGCTTGGTGCAGAGGCAAAGGTTGCAGGCGCTGGTTTAGGACCCAATGTAGCATGACATTTGTGGCCACTAGTAATTATGGGACACCAATTCCAATGTCTTCCACCGACCAGGGTGACCTGCAATGCAGGAGTCATGGTGCTGCTCTACAATGTGTCTTCAAAGCTCCAGCACATTAGAAACGTAGATGCAACTTCAAAAGGTGAGCAGGTCATTCTGCACATCCCATTCATCTGTACATACCGATCTCACCCCAGACTTTCAACTGGCATGCAGAGCCATGGCTGCCTTTGCCACCACATCCTCCTGGGCACCCTCCTGGTTCCTTCATTAGATGTCCCTGAGGATGTTTGTCTCATCTCCTTGGACAGCCAGCCCTTCAAGAGCATGGATGGCAAACAGCTCAGGTTTAAGGAGGACAATGTTATTGTTGTCCTCTGCCCCTGTACCATGATCCACACACCATGACAGTGCATCCAGTTTGCCCATGCTCCATCCAGGAAAGCAATGGTTGAGATTCTTGGCTGTCTGGAAGTACTGAAGGTTCTTGTGGTCTGTCCAAACTTTAAACTTGTGCTGTGCACCCTCAGAGAAGTGCTGCCATTCTTCAAAGGATCAAATGATGGCAACTCTGCCACACCTGCCACTTTGTTGTAGCCCCAATGAACATTCAACTTTGTGAAGTACCATGTGCCTCTAACAAGCTTGGAAATGAGGGGGGTAACAATTCTTGATAGTCATCACATTCAGGACATGGTAGTCCTGAACCAGACAGAGAGATCCATCCTTCTTCTTAATGAAGAAGACTGGAGAGGCCATTGATGACTTTGAGGGTTGTATCTGACCAGAGTCAAGGTTCTCTTGGAGGAACACATCTAGCTCATCTTGCTCCTTTGGGGCAAGAGGATATACCTTGCAGCAAGAGGGTTTGGTGCTGAGGACAAGTTCTATCACATGATCCCATTACTTACACTCCGGGAGCGAGTCAAACAACACCTTGGAGAACATGTCTTCAAAGTCATGGAGGTGAGGAGGAACAGTGCTGTGAAAGGGCTTGGGCTGGGAGTTTGCTACAAATGCCTGGGCCAAACATTGAGATGTAGTCTGGCTGGCCCATATTTCTGCTGCCATGCTGGGTGGGGCACACAGAGTAGCAGCATAGATCCTGTCACCTACCTCAATAGCCTCATCTAGAGACTCTGGGTCTGGAGTGCCGGCAAACTTGCCTTCACATCCATCTTTCTGTGGAGGTTCACACCCACCTCTGTCATCCTTGTAGAGGGCCTCTCTATGAGGGAATGCCAAAGGGAGAGGATCCAGCAGGTCAATGTCAGC
This sequence comes from Termitomyces titanicus, assembly GCA_017657335.1. Lineage (NCBI taxonomy): Eukaryota > Fungi > Basidiomycota > Agaricomycetes > Agaricales > Lyophyllaceae > Termitomyces > Termitomyces titanicus. Next base: position 432 of record JAGGAX010008492.1, on the reverse strand, counting down.
AAAGGGGAGGTACTCTATCTGGCAAGCGCATATGGCAGCATGCTCCTTGACCAATGCTCTACACTCCTCTTGGGCTTCTTCAGCACATGTGAAGCAACGTCAAGGACACCGGTTCATGTGTACCTCACCGCTAGACCAGTCAATCTCTGGGTTATGCTCTTGAAGCCAGGCGAACCCAAGGATCATGTCTTGCCTCCCTAGATCCATGACGGCAAAGGCACGGCACATTGGGGTGCTTGACAAGGTTAGGTGCGTGGACGTTCTCCCAAGGTTCCCAAGATATGTATTCAATACCATAACCTTTTCACTCCACCTTGAACTGCAGCTTCTGTCAGGGGATGTCAGGGGACTACTACCCATTTTGTCCATTTCTCCTTTCAGATGATCCTTTGATTGCACATCTCCAGAGACTGATCCCATCAAGGCATACTC
>JAGGAX010008491.1:0-16954 GCA_017657335.1 Termitomyces titanicus | reverse complement strand
TTACCAGGCCAACTCCTCTGGCCTGGCTTGGCTTGGCTTAAAAAGGCCTGGCTTGGCTTGGCTGGGGGCCTGAAGCCGGGCCAGGCACATCACTAGGTTAATGCATTATTGGCGAAGGAGGTGCTACGGATAATGCATTATTGACGAAGGGGGTGATGCATTATTGATGAAGAGGGTGATGCATTATTGACAAAGGGGGTGCTCCGGATAATGCATCAGTGATAGGCTAGGGAGGAATAGTAGGAAAGGTAATCGGTGGTAATGCATAACTAGAGAAGGATAAGTAACGTGGTAATGCATAACGAATAGGCTAGGTAATCACAGACAATATTGCATCAGGGGTGGTCTGTGATGACACTATATCATGCATTAATATAAGGATGGGCTGACATGATATGATTGGCACTTGGGTAAGCTCTTGCTCCAGTAACGAATTACATAAGATAGGGCTCATCTGACCTATTGATCAGATAACCTGTGACCAGCTGTGACATGACGACGTCGTGAACCTATGACTGAGTTCATGACTTGAGTACACTCACATTTTCCTTGTCAGAACCTCCTGTATTACTCCGCTTCCTTTTATATTGCTTTAAATTGTTTATACGCTTCTTATGGCGACCCATAGAGGATGATAAAAATGGTATCGACGCGTAAATACTGCTGCAACGCGTTGATCGCGTCTAATTATGACGTAGAAATGATATTCTAAATTTAGTAAGCTGAAATATCAAAATCGGGCTCCGATACGTCCTTAATATTATCTTTCTGAAGGTCTTATCGGAGCCCGATTAGTAGATAACAGCCCTGTTAGGTCTGAATTTCATCTTCTAGTAAAAGTCACTCCAAGTCACACAATTGGCACGTGATCGATAGGTCTGATCCATGAGCCCTATCTTAAGTATACGAATTATGAAGGATCGGTTACCACGGTGATCAAACTCAATGGTCACGAACAAATAGCCGAAAATTGCGCTCTTCAACCGCTCTTTGCAAGAGCCGTAACCTTTACAATGCCACAGTTGACTCCGTTGTTCGATAACAGAGATGCTCCTTATTTCTCCTCATTGGATGAACTTGACATCTGGGCGATAGGTCCAAATAATCGAAAACTCGACGGCGTCCTCAGATATATCGCTCGAGCAGATCATGGGGTCTCCCGTCGCAGAGGAAAGCTTTTGGTATGTAGTTGATCAACGAAGAGGGATATCTACTGACCTATCAAAAGGTTTGCCATGATTATAAGGTAATCAAAGTCTACAGATAGTTTTCTGTCTTCGGATTATTGATTTGAAATTGTACCCACTGGCAGGGGGGCTACACTGAAAACCCCTTCGCCATATCATACACGTACAACTTCTGGTATAGTTGTAATACTTTTGTATAGCAAGTTGAATTCTGTATCCAGCGTCTTTCTTCGACTAATCCTGCCAAATAGCTTTTCACATCACCGTGTGACAGTTCCTCCTCCTGGTTGGATTACTGCAGCCCACAGACAAGGTGCAAAGATCCTCGGGACTCTGTATGTTATTTCTTCTCCTCCAGTGTACTTTATTTATCCGACCATGCTGTAGAATATTCGAAGGAGACGGTGAAGAAGACTGTCTTCGTCTTTTGGTAGGGCAACTCCCACGATCTGTTAATGGGCCTGCTAAGGCGACTCCTGTATCTACCTCCCTCCCATTGTCCCCACATTACGCAAGGCTTCTTGCAGAGCTGGCCTCTCAGCGTGGTTTCGATGGCTATCTTTTGAATATTGAGTGCCCACTTCGTGGGGGTGTTGAGCAGTGTAGAACCCTTGTCGCATGGATAACCGTTCTACAATCCGAGATTCTAACCAAGGTCGGAAGTCATGGAGAAATACACTGGTAACTTAGGACGTTCTCACATCGCTATCTCGTGTCTTATCTTTCATAGGTATGACAGTGTCATCCTCGATGGACAGCTGCGATGGCAAGATCGCCTAAACAGTCGAAATCTCCCTTTCTTCCTTGCTTCTACTACCATATTTACAAATTACACGGTGCTTTCTCTCTCTTGATGACTGCTCATAGTTCCGACTTACATGGATCTATTCAGTGGCCGCCAAGTTACCCAAACACGACGGCGGAATACTTTCTATCGCTGGACCCAGTATTGAGTGGTAATGTACCGACTTCTCAGCCTTGGATGTCAAAAAAATCATTAAATGACATATACATGGGCGTTGATGTCTGGGGCCGCGGCTCACATGGTGGTGGAGGTTTTGGTTCGTACAAAGCTATCACCCATATTGCCCCAGATTCTCTAGGCCTTAGTGTCGCGCTCTTTGGACAAGGTTGGACCTGGGAGAGCGAGCAGGATAAGCCAGGATTCAGTTGGGAGAAGTGGTGGGAATATGATCTTAAATTATGGGTTGGGTCTGTCAGCGAGGAGGTTGAAGTTCCCAGACAGGCTGAGGAGTCTGAATGTCCTCACGGCCCGTTTCTGCCCATTACCAGCTTCTTTCCTCGAAATCCACCTCCGGACCCTTTGGATCTTCCTTTACATACCACTTTCAGTCCTGGTGTCGGTAGGGCCTGGTTCGTGAACGGAACAAGCGTCTATCAAACTGTAGATGGCTGGACTGACATCGATAAACAATGCTCTATTGGCGACCTATTGTGGCCTCTCCCTGCTGTACGGTGGGATGATGTTGAGAGGATCTGTCCTTTGCCTCAGGTCTTTCCAACGATTTGTTTTGAAGACGCTTGGAACGGCGGGAGCTCCGTGAGACTTGATATATCCTGTCCGGGCTCAGTAGAGGAAGATGCAACGTTCAGGAGCATTTGGGTTCCGATACAGACTTTATCCATTACTAGTGGCACGACATACGGAGCGACTCTATACTACAAGGTCATTGAATCTGGTCAAGCTGGTCTTGACCTGGGACTCTCTGTGAAATCCGTCGCCCTTGATGTTGACACATCCTCATTTGACATCCATCCCCTTACTGGCTCGGATAACGAGCTTCTATGTGGCTGGTCTAAGCTATCAATCCATCTTAGTATGCCAAATGTGGAAGACCGAGGGTCTAAACAAAGGGGTGCAATCGGTCTCGTCATTTCTATCATAGACGAAGACCCTACCCAGGACTTGGATGTGAAGATCTGTATTGGACAGTTGAACGTATACCCCATCCCACCATCAATCACTGCTGTGCATAGTCCCATGATACTGTGGGCAAACTTCACTGCACCTATGTCCAAGGATAGCCCAGGAATGCTCTTTTGGGAAGTCGGCGCATCTTTCCCGTCCTTACCGTCGATCAACATAAAGCCACCCGATGATCCCATATCTGCTTGGGCTGTACAACCGTCAAAGGACTGGTTCCCCCAATTCATATATTACAACATCTATGGGCTTCCACATTCTCCAGATGGACATGTTGGTCACCCTGAGAAAGCTGCATGGCTGGGGACGACTGGTTTATTAGGTCAGAGCAAAACGTTTGAGGTTCTGCCTAAAGGACTTCCTTTTTGCTCTGAGATCGGTGTTGGCAAGTCTACGAAAATTCGCTTCTACATTCAGGGAGTGACAGATCAGGGTGCTGTCTTGGATTGGGAGAAATGTGTATTTGTAGATTCGGATCTTCAATCCATCCTAGTCTAGTAGTCTAGACATCTAGCCTTGGACTGAACATATAGATCTGATTGGAAGGAACTACATAAGAAGGACCACATCCTATGGCGTTGCTCTCGCGCCCATCAAGTACTGCATAATTTGGAATGAAGCCTAGAACAGTTATGTCAAAAAACGAGCAACGAGAAAGTTATGAGCCGCTTACAACTGGTGAGAATTGTGGTACCCTTTAGAACAAATACGTGAGGAATCACTCGATTAACCCAAGGATGCATACGTACATGTGGCCGCTCAGTTGTACTTCGACATACGCCAGTCCTCGCTCGCTATGGGTATTTCCCAAGGCACCAACTCCATCAACAATGAAGGAATCGTTTGCGATGGGCGTCTGGAAGCCTTGTTTTCCATTCCCTGTAACGAGTTTTAGAATAGAAACAAAACAAGTATAGTTTCAGAGCTCACATGTCATACTAAAATATTGCAAAAGCACGCGACCAGAGAGTTCATATTGATTGTTGATGGAGACTCAGCACGTACTTTTGAAGAACAATTCTCGTTCTGAAGTGTATTGTTACATCAGTGATACTCAACAAAGAGTTCAGGTCCACTCACCCCTCAGCAATGAGGATGAAATCGGCCAGACCATGAACAATAACAGTCCTATTGCTCTTCTCAATGACGTTTGGCAAGACACTGAGAGCCGACGGAAGACTGCCATCTCCATCCGGGAAAACATCTATATTGGAGCACTCCGACCAAGTCACATTCACCGGTGCATGAATTGCTTTCTTCACATCTTCTCTATCAAAGTAAATAGGTGACACTTGGATCTGTTCAAATGATCCTCTGCATGGGAGATGATTGTAAGGGCAGAAACATGTAGAGGATAGATATACACATACGGGAACCCGAGGACGTCCCAAAGAATAGGATATGTGTCGAAGATACGATAGATATTGAACGCAGGGTTGATCACCAGTGCGGCTTCGAAAATGATGTCCCATACATCACATCCAGGATCTGCAAAGGTTGACTTTCCTGGGAGAGGAAGAAGTCCTTTAGGAGGGTACGTGACGTGCTCGTCAAAGTAGCCAGCATAGTTGCACTTGTCTGCGAGAGCATCTAACTGTGTCATGAAGGATTGGCTGGACAGGCCATAGTTAAACCTTTCCCTATTCCTATTGAGCTGCAATGAAACTCACTTGAAAGCAAAGACATGCTCATATTTGTGGACAAAGTCAACTGCGGGTATCTGCTCTTGAACAACATCCCATGATAATGAGGCTTTTTGAAAGTGATAAAGATGTTGGTCATTGCCATATTCACGTTGCAGATACTTACGATCGGAGATCCAGATTCCTTGGAGGCTCAAGTCGAGGAGAGTGGGATGCTCGAATATGTAGTTGGCAATGTCTGGAAAAGTATCTTTGTCATGGGAAGCAATAGATATTCGACCTGACTCACAAGGGACATAGGTCCCGGCATACTACATAAATTATGAGAGTCCATGAGAATTCATAACAAAAACCCAAAGCGCGACAGACTTACGCTCTCGCCTGTCAGATACAATGTCTTATTCTTCAGCTCCGAGAAGACTTCCAGAAACTGCTGTAGGAATCCGACTAATTGTACGGCAAGGTCATCTTCGTTCTTCATAATATATTAAACACCGAGGAATTACGAAGATGGCTTTCAACAGTCACACGCGTACCTTGATATTTGGTTCTCCTTGCGAGAAACCCGTACCGACGGGCTGTTCCACCCAGAGAACGCTGGAGAGGTTGGTCCAACTGAATTCGTTCACAGTAGGTTTGGCCTGGCCATAACTCCATTGGAAGGGCTAAAACACGATACAAGGGTCTGATTGCGTTCAGAAACCGAGGAAAGTGGACGGTACCCCATTTTCCTGAAGAAGACCCTCAAGAGACGAGCAACCCGGGCCACCATTGGTCCTGTTCGGTTGAGCTAGCATGAAACAAGGAGAAATCAGTTATAGTACACACCAAAAGATAAGATCATCAAGACTTCCGTCAGGACCCGGGGGGAAGAACCAGAAAAACAGCTTCGGAAACACGCTAGAAAGCCTAGGGTGAAGAACCTGATCGTTGGGCTCACCTTGCGAGTTTCATTCAGATCACTGCTGATGGGCAATAATCCTGACCAACTGGGGCCGATATCAAAATCGACTTCGGGGATGGTCGTCCCGTCAACGTAGAATTCTGCGACAGTGGAGAGCATTCATTCAGAATTTTCGGTGCGAGAAAACGGTCTAAGTACATTCCACGTACGGGAAGCTGCCGGGTTCGAGAATGTGATGTTCTTGGGGGACGCGCGTTTTACTGGGAATGAGTGGGCATGGGCAGCTGGAGTGCCGGTAATCGTGCGCCAACGCTTAGCAGCAGCAACCTGTCGTTCATGTATATCCTCTTTGCGCAACTGGCGTCCTTGTACTCCAAGCACGCTCACTATAGCGATAAGCACCAACCAGAGCTGAGAGAACATGACGGTGGTATCGTGGGTGCAACGTACGAGAAGTGTGAGTTCGCGCCATGCATTGGAGTATTTATATATCCCATGAAAGAATCTTCTAATATTCTTGGATCCCATGGCTTCCGATAGGTTGGGGATTGGAACTCCGGGATAAATTCGTGGGGCACATGATGTTTCCATCATAGACATCGAAGTCGTGTCTATACTTGGACAATCTCTTCCCACTTATAATCTGTACTCAAAACTCAGATAGGAGCCGCAGAAAGCTTTGTGTCTTATCAATATCAACGAGTACCATTGCAACAGCCTGCTCACCTCAGCTCGGATACGATGATCTGGAAAGACGGTAGCGATCATCACCTAGTGCCAAGTGTCGTGATATATGCGCAGTTCCCATTAACCAAAAATAACTCTATGTACCATATTGGCAATACAGGTTTCGCATGGCTCAAACAGAAGGGAAGACACATTCCTTCACAAAGTACTCATGAAAGCGGTTATCTTGGGTTAGTTCTGGGTGGAAGGTGGTCAAGAAGTGTCGTCCCTGGCGCAAAGCAACGATGGTCTTGGGATCATTCTCGTCCAGCGAAGCAAGTGATTGTGGTAAGTGGTTGGTATGAAGGCGAGCAATCACTTGGATAGGAGGATCGCTAGGCCCAGGTGCGAGCCCAATCACGACCTGTTATCAGTTTGTGTAGGTTATCAAAGGAGTCACTATCAATGTCAAGGACGGGACTTGCCGGAGCGCGGATGAAGACACCCGTAAACGGTTGCTCGGAATTGCACAAACCGACAACATTAAGATTAGCCTCAAAAGATTCTACCTGTGATCCCCAGCCGTTTCTAGCGATGGCAATAGATATTCCACCTAAAATTTCTTGACCACCTTTCTTTGTGCCCTCCACCGTCTGAGATAACAATATCGCGCCGGCACATGTTCCCCAAACAGGCTTTGCCTTGACGAACTGTCGTAGTGGCTCTAAAAGACCGGAAACACGTGCCAGAACAGCCATGGTCGTTGATTCTGCCAACATGAAAAGTGAGAGATGGTTGGATCACTTTGAAATTTGTTGTACTTACCTCCTCCAGGAATAATCAAAGCATCGCAGCGATTCAAGTCCTCCACACTGCGCACCTGCGCAACGACGATTTTTTGTTTGAGGGATAGTTTTTGGAGCATAGCCTGATGCTCAACAAAAGCACCCTGAAGGGCTTCATCGGAAGTCAGCTATCGATGGAATAAGTGCAGCCTGACTCACCAAGGATGCCAACAACAACTTCTTTCTTGAGAATCGTCATGCTGTGATCGCAGACCGTGCCGATCTGAATCAAAATTATCGTAAAAGGACGAGGACGTGAATGCCAGGACAAAAAGCAACCTCCAGGGTCAAGCCACTGTATAATCTCGACGAAACAAAGACTGCTCACCTACTCCGACTCCCGAGATCAACCTGACTCTAAGAACGGGGTAACCTTGGTTGAAATATTTGCTCGGAGCTTTCATACCGAAGAAATGGTTATGATCCGGCCTCCGGCAATCACCGAGGGTCGGAAATCGGGGCCGATAAACTTGTGCTGTGCGTGGTTACTTCTTTGTTTTGGTCCTCTTCGGTGCAAGTTTTCCTCGTCACATCCTGTGGATATATAGATGAGTTTAGAACGAAGCTGATGCGCTGAAACGGAAAACTAGTAATAACCCCAATTTTCTAGAAGTTGCTAACAAACTGTATTGCAGATTCATTGTTTCCGATCTCAATGTTCAAGTTGGACGCCTTAAAGTGGTGGCCCGCCCCAGTTTCAGTCTACAATAACACTGCCGAAACTGAATCTCGCTCTATTCAGAAGACTTGGATTGGCTCTTTTGCTTGACCTCAGACGGTAAGAACCCTTTCACTTGCTTCACCATACACAAAGGCTGACATTGACAAACAGCATCCGCAGGTCACGCGATGGTTGCATCAGAACGTCTTTTCGCTATTAAGTACTAGTAGTATTAGAGTTCAGATGACTCATTGATACACGAGGCCGTCATTCCTAATATCCCATTCTTCTAGCGCGGAGAACTTGTCAATGCTGCAATGATTCGGAGTTTCTTGCCCACACTTGACGATGACTTGTCATATTCTTCATAGATCCGTACCGGATTATTTGCATCGGCGCGCCGCACGCGTGTAAATTTAGGTCAGCGCCCAGGTTCGAATCATCAGGTTCTCAGGAAATGACGGACTCAAAGACGAACATCAAAATCAATCGAAGTTTGCTTTTTCTTCGGGCCTTTCAAAACTGTCCCTCTGACTCTCTGTCTGGTCTCAGTGAACCACGAGCTTGGTCCTATTTTCTTCTCCCGGCCCCCCGATGTCTCCTGATATCTTGTGGTCTCCAGAGCATGCCCACGACAAGCTGGAACGTTGACAGACTATATTCCCTAGATTCCCACTGTGCGAGATATCTTCATTTTTTGAACTCTGAGTACCTGGTCAAGCTCTGTTTCTGTGAGAATTCGAATCCGAAGAGCCATATGTCTGCAGAGCTTGTGTTCAGATTATAAAGGGACCTCAATATAGAGGGACTGGATCCTCAGGAAGCACCCAACAAGCTTCAAAGTCCAGTTTCGTCTACCGCACGCTCTTACGCTTGAAACAACAATTCCTGTTTCTCCACCAATGAAGTTCGCATCTATCCTCACATCTTTCTTTCTCCTTCCCTCTTTAGCCCTCGCTCAAACCGTCTCTTTCGACCAAGCCTACGATAACCCGAACGGCTCCACGACCACCGTCTCTTGCTCTAATGGTCCAAACGGCCTCATACCACGTGGCATCTTAACCTTCGATCAAATACCCAATTTCCCGAACATCGGCGGTGCCGCCGCCGTCGAGGCCTTCGACTCTGTTAATTGTGAAACGTGCTGGAACCTCACGTTCGTCACTTCCGCTGGTGTGTCGAACACGATCAGCGTGTTGGCGATAGACCATGCTGGCTCGGGCTTCAATATCGCGTTGGAGGCCATGAACACGTTGACGAACAACGAGGCCGAATTCCTGGGACGTGTTAACGTCGCATCGGTCCAGGTTGACGCGTCAGTTTGTGGCTTGTGAATGAAATGAAGGATGGTGAGTTTTCCATGAAGATAGATGACACAGTCTGATCATGTCGTTGCCGTCCCACAGGGGAACGTTGAGATTGAAAATTTAAAAGACGGACGAAACTTTTCTTGTAGTGCTTAAATAGCCGTGCATGGACAGGACGATTTATCTGTTGTCTATTGGTTAAAAAATTACTTCGTAACGTACGTTGCGGCGTTTGATTGCAGCTTTGTATCAGTGTCTCGTGGATATGATCATGATCTATGCTTTGCCTTGCGTCGGTATGTAAGGTAACTGGGCAGACCAGTCTCCTCTATGATTAGAATTCCCCGCCATCGTGAGTTTATTCCAGTCCTCCCATTATTAACGTTAACCCCGGATCGGGTGTTGCAAAGCGGTGGCAATTCTGATTTCCTTGCCCATCACCATATTTAGGCTCGTGACCTCGTTTTCCATTCACGCTGTCCACACACACTGGCATATCATTTTTCTTTATACTGCAGGCAAGTAGCGTAGGATGTCATAGCCCCTCGTCCGTTCGCCCTCACCCGTCCTCGCTTAGACTTCCTTACCGGTCTGAATTGCTTCCTTTGACCGAATCTGCGTCCAGAGCACGCTCCTTACCCTTTCGTCTGGTTCCTTCTTTTCTTGTCGAGTCGTTACCCCGTTTTGGATTGATTTAGCGATGGGTTTGGTGCTGAACGTCTTCACTTCGCTTGCTAGCCTGCTTCCGCCTTCAACTCGGATTCGTATGGGTTGCATCAGCAAGTAATGGATACTAGGCCTAGTTGATGAATTGGTGTCTCATCCAAATTACTTGCAGCTCTTGCTGGGGCCGGCCTTGCATCATTTATTAGGATCGGCATCGTATACTTCGATTTTGTGTTCAAGGTCTCTCTGGATGAACATATCTTTATTCCTAAGGTGGCTTAGCCGACGATCTTGGTGTCTGTAAGTATTGTCCTTTGCATCCAGATGTATGCGTTGGAATATAGTTTTACCCTCATCTCATCTCGTAACTCGTTTGACGGGCTCCTCTTTGGTCTTTGGTTATTGTCCGAGTCTTTTTTGCTATGTACGGTTCCTCTTTCGGAGACGATAGGGATCGTGCACCAGGTAGGTGGCTATGACTGCCGCCGGCGATTAAGAATTATTCTTTCTCCCCGCGAAGCGCTCTCTTCCTAGCAAATGCCATCAGTGGCGATTTCGTCTTCTTATATTTCCTCCAAAAGGGATTTGATTGAGGGGAACTTCTATCCTCTATCTCTGGCCTCGATTTGTTCGTTGCTCTCCTTTGCATTGATCACCTGTAAGTACCTCTTGTAGATTCATACCTCGGAGCTTGAATTAAAAAGGCGGACTCGGAATCCGTGTTCCGACGATGACATAAGCTTCTTGGGGCGGTGTTGCAAATTGAGAACTGTCATCCTTAACAACCACCATGGCGGACCTTGACGCAGATTTGTACGGCGGTGAGTGTTCTCATCCCTTGTTCATTTTTTTAAGCTCACCGTCTACGCTCAGATCTTTATGGTAACGAGGAGTTTGGCGGCGATGAGGGCCCCGCAGAATCAAAAGACATAAAACCTCTACCAGAAGTGCTCCTTGCTGAAACGAAGGCAGCAGCATCAATGGTCAAGGACCCGGTACCAGCAGAGAAACCATCACCGGCGACGACAACAGAGTCCAATGGAGCGGTTCACTACACAGCGACTACATCAACTCCTATGCAATTTCAGCCTGCAACACAGCAAATTCCCACGTACGAACAACCTCAGCCATCCGACTTGATGTCTCTATCGGGGGCATATCAGAGTATACCGGTCAACGAGCGCACCATAAGGCCTTCGGAAATGAAAGACGAAGGGTGAGTAGAAAACTGTGTCACTGATTCGTACTCTGCGGCCCCTGTTAGCACAGCGAGGCTCTGTAGATGACGCACGCGTAGTCAGTCGCAATCGTCCCTAGCTTGTAGCTGGTGCCTCTCTATGTCTAGGCTAGGCTACACCCTCAGTAGCGTCTTTTCATTCCATTTTCTGCTGTCACCACATCTCTCTGTTCTAGCCTACCGTTACTAATAGCAATCTCTTTGCTCTTTTCATATCTGCCTCTCCTCTCTTGCCGTGTCGTCGTACCTTCAACTCTACAGCAAGATGTTCATTGGCGGGCTCAACTGGGATACAACGGACGGTACATACATTTGTTCATAGTTTCTTTGTCGACTTGCGTTGCTAATACTAGGCTTGCTCAGAGACGCTTCGTGATTATTTCTCACAGTTCGGCAGAGTCGATGCATGCACCATCATGCGAGATGCAGCAGGACGCTCCCGCTGTTTTGCATTTCTAACATTCGAAGACCCGGCCAGTGTTAACGCCGTGATGGTTCGCGAACACGTCCTTGATGGTAAAATTGTGTGTCGTTTTTATTATTATTTATTTTTTCTGCTGACAAATAATATATAGATTGACCCAAAACGAGCAATCCCGCGACAGGAACATCAGCGAGCGACGAAGCTCTTCATCGGTGGACTGGCTGGCAGTGTCACCTCGGAGTCGATGCGCGATTTCTTCTCGCAATTCGGCAAGGTAATCGATTCTACTGTCATGCTTGACCGCGAAACCGGCCGGAGCAAGGGCTTCGGTTTCGTCTCCTTCGAAGACACCAACGTCCAACCTTTCCTCGGCTTCGGCAACCTCGAAATCGACGGCAAGCTGGTACGTTACCTTCTCTTAATACCTAATCTCTGTAAATGACACCTTGCCAGATCGACGTCAAGCTCGCTCAACCTCGGTACCAACGTGACAGCTACCCGAACGAAGACGGTCAAGCCGCCGGAGGAAACTTCCAAGGCGCCCAAGCCCAAAACCAAGGGCGCTTCAACGCCCAGCAACAGGGCAACTTCGCAGCGGGTGGCGCAGCAAATACCCCGTTCGACCCTCAAGCCCTCGCACAGCTCTATACGCGCATGTTCCAGATGGCGGGCGGCAGTCAGATGAACCCAGCCATGATGGGCATGAACCCGATGATGGCAGCTGCGGCGGGTATGGGGGGTGCTGGGTTCGGCGGGATGCGCCCTGGCATGGGAATAGGGATGGGTGGCGGCGGTATGGGCGGCGGTATGGGGATGGGTGGCGGTGGGATGGGTGGAGGTGGAATGGGCGGTATGGGTCGTGGTAATGCTATGGGTGGTGGTGGCGGTGCTGGGACGATGGGTCCTAATGTGCCAAGAGGCCCGAGAGGCGCGGGTGGAGGTGCGGCTCCGACTGGGCCCATGGGCGCGGGGGGTGGTCCCCAGAGATCTGGGCAACGTGGGCAGCACAGTTTCCATCCTTATGCCAGGTGATCTAGTTGTTGGGGTTTCCGTGGTCTGAAAAATAGCATCCGACTGTGTTAAATACCAGTTGTACATATTCGTCTTATAGTCCTACTTATTAACTCTCCTTTCAACTGTGTAATTACCTTTTTGTTAAACAAGTAGCTCACAATCATTGTACTCCCACCTGGCCGACACCCAGCTAAGTGAGAAGTGAACCCGAGTGAGTCCCCAAGATGGCGGCCAAGGATAACCAATAATATTGTCAAAGAAAGGAACAGAATACGCGTCAATACGCGCGCTACACGGCAACCGCAGGATGATGGTAGGCGAGGTACACTGGTAGCGATACGAAAATTGTATTACTAGGGAAAAAAATAAATAAAAGCCAATCCATCTTGAATCCATCGGTCGTTATTTCAAGCCAGGGGCATCATTCGGGCGGATAAATGTGAGCATGTGACATGTAATATACCCTGCTACGAAGCCTGTCTCTGCGTATGCGAAGAGATAGCGCCACTTGCGCTTGAATATCTCGTAATCGAGCCCTGGATAGTCTTTCATGATCATATCTTGGGTCAAGCTTTGGTTGAAGCGTCGGCTCCACTCGCGCAGTGTCCGTGGGTAATGCGCGGCATGGTTCTCAACACCTTCCAGGGTGAAGCGGTTGCAGGAGCCCGTCTGGGCAGCAGTGATGAGTGCAGTGGCGGACGGGAGACAACCATTGGGCCAGAAGTAGCGGCGCGCGAAGTCCTCAGCTTGGTAACTTGTGTATCGTGATTCAGGCGAGGTGGAAGAACTGATGACAGCTGTGGCGTGACTGGACTTTAATGCGAAATCAACGAGTTTGAAATAGGTGTTGTAGTGCTTAGCACCGACGTGCTCCAACATCTCGATGCTCACAAACGCATCGAAGGCCTTTTCGAACTCGGCAGGGATCTTTCGATAGTCGAGGAGGTGAACACGTACACGGTCCTCGAGGCCTGCAGCGCGGATACGTTCTTCTGCGAGAGTCTTTTGTTCCATAGAAAGGGTCAGGGTGTCGACTTCACAGTGGAAGGTACGCGCAGCTTCAATGGCCAATCCTCCCCATCCCGAACCAAACTCGAGGATGCGGTGACCAGGCTTGACGCGTGCCTTAGTAAGGACGTGACGAATCTTACGAACCTGGGCGGCCTCAAGATCACCTAGACGAGGGGCGTCTTCAAGATCGCCAGATACACCACCTTCAGAGTCCGACCAGAGAGCACAAGAGTACATCATTTCAGCAGAGAGGAAAGCTTTGAAGAATTCGTTGGACTGGTCATATGAGGCAATGGCGTTGAGACGGGCCTGCGAATGAGTCTGGCCAAGGAAGAAGTTGTAGAAACCGGAAAATGCCGCAAAAACGCGTCCAACAATTGAGGAGAGGGTGTTTCTCATACCAGACTGGTTGTCGATCCATAGCTGAAGGGAATATATATTTTCAGTTGGAACATAGATGATGATAAAATAGATGACGTACGGTCATGCATGAATTGAGGGAAGAAACTTCGATATCACCCATCATGTAAGCCTCTCCAACTGTCGACAGGATCAATTTGTTTCAAATTGAGATGTTAAACCGGGAACTTACAACCGAGATCGCCAGAAAAAAGAATTCGGAGCCAGAAGTTATCGTTTATGATTTTTAAATGAACGTCATTGCATCCTTCTTGAGGGCTCCCATAATAGCGAGTACCCTCAAAGTCAGAGATTGTGAGATAGCCGCTCATTATGGCGCTATCAAGGGCGGAGAGGATAGAGCGGCGCGCTGGAAGGACCGTTAGTGTCGAGCCCGACATACGCGTCTGAAACTCGCACCAAGGGAAATCATCCATGGTCGTGGACTTAGAAAAGATGGAAACAATGAGATAGGGTGGATGATTCCAGAGGGGGATGAACACTGGACATGGGGCTTAGTAGAGGCTGCCATTGTTCAAAGAAATCTGAAGAAGGAAAGAATGCAGAAAGCGGAAGAGAAGACAACCACTTATAAGTTCTACAGGCAGGTTCACGTGGTTTAAACAAAGCATCATATGGGCACCAGTGGAGAGCAGAGCCGTGAATCCGCCACAGAGTCTGCGTATGGATTAATTAGACATATAACCATTCAAATAGGTGTACAATGATTTCATCATCAATGAGACGTGCCACATAAAGCCATCTACAGAAATGGCGTCTCCCTGGGGATAGCTGTATCCGAATGGGCTACATGAGGGTACCCTGGGGCACAACTTTCTAGCCATATGCATGACTTTACATGTACATGTACCAGACTTGGTGAGACATGTATGGGTCGGCGTCTTCCAAGGTAGACTGGTTGCCGGCCATGCTTGCCATGTATGGAGTGGGCACCGTATATGGTTTAGTCCTTGCCAGCTCGAAGTGTAAGTGAGAGGCTACGTGGATAGTGAAAACGGATCCTCGGAGCCTGTAACTGTAGGAGAGCAACTAAATTGGTCCTACCTATGTCAGTAAAAACTGCTACGCGATAGGATATCAGGTACGGTGCAGCAAAGAGCGAAGAATGTGAACTTACATATCCTGTCACTGTGTGGCATTGAAACGATTTGGGGCTCTTCCAGCCGTTTGCAGAACGATAGGCACGATCCAAATTTCGATATTTGTGTCCCAACCTTGATCTGTTCGGACAAACATTACTGTTTTTAGTTTACTCGTGACACTGGGGGACCGGGCTTATGCTGAATATCAACTGATGATTATTAAGATAAGTTCCACCCTATGATCAAGGAAATAAATCGGAAGGTTTTTCTTCTATCTTCAGATACATATCAAGACTATTCTCAGAGACTGAATACTGATGGTTTTTCTTGTATATTCGACGTGTATTCGATGTCAAAAAATTGAATTTATTGATGTTGTGATTGTGATGGTATCTCCGAATAAGGATTGAATTTACCGAAAAGATATGGCCCGTTACCAATAGGAGTGGTGGATACTGATTCTGATACTGAGCGGAGTTTGTCAGCTGAAGCACGTGAGGTGCGGCCGGGCCCCGGTCACGAGGAACGCGTTTGATTGCCCTCAATTTTTGCTGGGATTACGCGTCCTGAACGTTGAACTCGTGTACCTTCTGGCACACAGGATGTGGTAGACTTCTATGCTTTAGATAATTCAATACAGTATTTTCCCTGACAATGTTAAACAAAATTGTGTGGTGAAGACAAAATCAAACTCCTATTGTAGTTTATTGATTTACGGTCACACTAACTACCCTGTTGGCGTCTCCAGTGGCCAACTGAACCTTGCTCTCTCTGCTACTGAGTATTCTACATTAAGGCTCAATGGATAATGCATCAGAAGACGAGTTTGACAAGATTTATCCACCAATTACAGCCGAACAACTTGATGCGCTACAAAAACTGGAACTTGAAAAAATTGTCATTTCTAGGTACATAGCCTTTTTACACTCTGCTATAATCTATGATTAAGATATTGTTCCAACTCAAGCTCAAATTTACCAAGTCCGAGTGAACCACAGACAAGCTCGGCACAGGATGAACAAGTGAATATCAAACCTAAGTACGTCCAAGGCCCAGTATTATTACATTTTCTTGTGTTATATCTAAGCTATCTATCAGGACTTTTCAGTTTATTGAAATGACCCCCAAGAACTTCGTTCCATCATCCTCAGAAGCACCAGCAGTAAAACGTTCACGAGGTCGACCGAAGCTCCTTAACAAAATATATGTGTCAGATGCCAGTACTAGTGATTCAGTCAAAACTAAGAAGCGCAAAATAGACACCACTACAGAAGCACCAAAACCAACCAAGCAATCTACCAGAATGCAAAGCTTAGTATGTATGATTCCTTTTAATGGTTCATCTTACCAACTCAAGGTCTGTTTTAGCATGTACCTGGAACACTCCATAGTAGTGGGCCTTCTCATCAAGAGAAGTCTGCAAATACCTTATCAAACGTCGTTGATCAGTTCTCTTCCTCGTCAAAACCACCATTGCTACCAATACATGACAGCTCATTTGACATCATCGATGATGCATCAGAAGAACACAATAGTACTTCCAGTGATAGCATGGCAAATGATGAGTTTCTACTTGAGGAAGGAATTGGAGAAGATGATGTAGAGGATGAGGAAAACCAGGCTACAAACTCATCCCAGAGTGTTCATTTGCGACCTCTTCCGACCTGGCTTCAACAAGTCTTCGACCGCCATATTGAGGCTTCTAAACCTAGCAATCGGAAAGATGGTATACCTTCTCTTTATCATGAACATAAGACTTTTTGGTTTCCAAAGCTGTCGACTTTCTTCATACTACAAGATATAAACCATCTCTCACCACCAAAACTCTATGATGTACGCTTTCTTTCTATGGGATCCTGAGTGTCTTGTTCCTGGTGGAATTAAATGTCCCAACTATGGCTGTCATTCACGTCTTCAGCGGCATAGTCATATCTCACGCCCA
>JAGGAX010008490.1:6638-17158 GCA_017657335.1 Termitomyces titanicus | reverse complement strand
GAGTTTTTTGGCTAGGCCTTCTTATCTACCCCCTTGCAAACCTGTTGATCACCTCGGTTATCTTTGATCCCTTTCCAATGCCGTTATCGTGCCGTCCCACTTGTCTTTTCACGCTCTGCATTGCATTCCCCTTCACTTTTCCATTGTTGGTAATTGAAGCCCTCCTTATCGGGTGACCCCATCCCCACGACCAAACCTCCTTTCGGACTTCCGGCATGTCTCCAGTTCCACGGCCACGGACATAGAGAAGTTGTCGGTTATGGACTTGCATTAGCAGCGGCCCGGCCTGCCCCCCCCAGAGAACCGAACCCCGTTTCGCCCTGGTTTCCCATGGTACTAGTGGTCCAGCCCACCTTTGCCAGCGATTAGGTTCCACAGCCTCACATTGGCCTCCCTTTATCCCCACAAGGCAATCTCTCCATTTTTAGATCAACAGGAGCATGGTGGTAACAATGCATCATTGCGCACGTGTTCGGTGATCCACCCAAAGGTATTACTCATTATGAACGGCCTGACCTACAAAGCCTTCCTTTAAGGTCACGTGCAAGTGGTGGCTTCCCGGAGGCGTTAATTCGCAGCTAAGCTAGGAGTCGAGCCACCGCGGCCCCGGTACCTATGTGTTCACAATATGTTCCTCCATGATTCTGTCACTTAAGACATCCATATTGAGTTCAAGCTCGCGAGTAAATATCAAGCTCACGAATTGTATCAGCACTTCTATCTGCCTGACGATGAAGTGGAGTTAAGGGTCCTGCTCTTAGTACTCATTTCTTTTTCCTCTAACTCCCTCGGTCTGATGCGCTTCCTATCTAGTGTGGCGTTGACCCCTCCACTCAGTTATTGTTTCTGTCTACGCAGCGGTGCTATTCTAGTCATGGTTCTAGTCGTCAAAAAATGATACTGCTACTCTCGCCGTCTTGATGTTGAGGTGAAATACCGCCGGGCTCGTTTGTTCCCGCCCGAGCGGTCATTCCCACCTACCTAGTTTTCGTGTCACACGCTGACATACCCCTGAGCCTCATCGATCATCATGCTTGTAGTGAAAGGGAGGAAAGACTCGGATTGGTCGTCCCAATGTCACACGATGTAGGCACCAAACAGCTGAAGCCTGGTACCCCGCTATAGGGTATCCATGGTACTGTTCTCTTTTCGTAGATGAGCATGTACTTCACCCGTTGACTTATTTTGGTGAGGTGTGGTTACTCGTGATCCATACAGTACCCTGAAGAATCCGTACTTAACAAGCCCCCATTCGGGCAGGGGCTATTTATTTCTCATCGAAGTGTCACGAGATACTACTATCTCAGAACTTCCGGCGCTTCGTCTTCTTCAGTCAATGGCTCTGGAAGTCAAAATTTAGCTATCCTTATGCATGACGCAGACTGTAGTCTCATGTTCGTCTTATGTACCTTCTGATATCTAGGGCCTCGTGAGACAAACCAATCTGGACATTGCCTGAGTATGTATCTCCGCAATTTGAATGCCGTCTCCAATCTTACGACTTCCATGTGAACGTCAGAACTGTATATGCATGTATGTAGGCGTATTTCATCTTATTCAACGTGATCTGGCATGGGTGCACTTGTATATAAATGGGGGAAGTAGAATGCCAATCTCCCGACTCCAAACGTAGCCGTGAAAGAATGGCTTCGCCCATCGTCTATCGAGGTGATATCCAGCCTCGTCTTCCGAGCTTTAAGGCATGGGAAAGATGGAGGAATAGGAGGGAAGTACATTGGTTAATGGAGTGTTTCGCTGAAACAGTGAGTTAAGTAAGATTCATCCTGGTGGCAATGGAACTCAGTTAACACAAATGGTCAGTTGGGCGTGTTCTTTTACGTATATGCAGGTCGGTCCAAAAAATGAAGTGCATGAAAGTATGACGCCGATGTATTTATACAGGTGTTGGCTCCCAAACGGTTTGGGTCACAGGAAACATCCTGGTTGAAGCGAGCCAAGCACCAACCGGACTCTCCTGTTCGTACGCTCTTGTACATTGTAGAGGACGCTGTATTGATCGCTATGGTCAGCTATCTTTCAGGTTGGCTTTGGCTACATGGGTGGTATTCTGCTTGCGCTCGGTGTATGCGCCGGGACATCAGGAGGCCATTTCAACCCTTGCGTGTCCATTGCTTTCGTGATTTTCAAAGGATTTCCACCACTGAAAGCCCTTCGGTTAGTCACTTTATATGACCTGTACCCGCGAAATCATCCTGACTTCGTGAAGATACATCATCGCACAGATCTTGGGATCCTACATTGCGTGTCTGCTCGTCTACACTCAATACAAGATTACCTTCGAAGAGTGTACAGCCATCCTCACCTCAACAGGCAAATTCGAGGCGTTGCAATATACACCTAATGGACTTGCCGGAATCTTTGGATTTTATCTCCTCCCTGGGCAAACGAAGGGTCTTGCTTTCCTGAATGAATTTGTCTCGGTGAGAAAAGCTTTCAATCGGCCAACACTAGAAGTCATTCATACCGAGCTAGGATACCTTCATTGGTCTTGTCATCTGGGCTGCCCTTGATCCATCAAACGCTTTGATTCCACCAACGCTTGGTCCCTTTATAGTCGCGATAGCATAGTTAGTGGCCACTTTCTCCGACCTATTTCGGTATCTCAACCTCTCGAATCATCTAGCGGAACAGCTATCTGGGGGTTCTCACTGCCTGGCCGTGAGTTATTTTCTTTCTAAAACAATTTTGTTATCGATTTAGTCTGTAGTCGTCGCGAATTCTGCGCGCGACATTGGCGGCCGACTTATGGCAATGACCATCTGGGGATCAAGAGGTGATAATCGTTCTATTTCTGCATGAGAATAAGCTAACGGATCAAAAAAAATAGCTGCTGGTGATGCATATTCAGCAATAGCCGCACTCACCAACATCCCTGCCATGCTTTTTGCCGCTTTTCTCTATGAATTATTCTTGACTGATTCTGACAGAGGTAAGAAATCGCGCATCATTATCGATTATCTCTGACCTAGATTTCAGTCGTAAGCCACGCAGCGTACGAGTTTGGGGTTGCGCATGCAAACCACAGAAGACATCTAGAGCGGAGGCCCCACGAGGCTCTTCCCCGAGGCGACAGTGAAGCACAGACATCCTTCATTGACAAGCCTATATCTACATACGAGCATTCCGAAACAGCCAAACGTGGTTGACGTGACGCATGCCGCATTCGTATACAGACGATAAGGCAACTTCCATTTATGTTGGTCATTTTGAAGCGTAACTATCAGACCGAGCATACCTTGATTGTGGAGTAAGACAATTGGCAGTAAGAAACAGCTTCATAGACCGTCACTCTCAGATTAAGTAGGTGTTCGGAATACTTGTATTCGTGAGGTGTGTGTATTTGCATGCAATGTTGTACAAATGAAGTACAGGCGTCCAGTGACTATGATACAATTATAGACAAGATGTTTTAAGCCTGGAGAACGTGAGCGATGAATGTCGTGCCAAGATCTGGAGAAGGAAGGCATACGCAGTAATTGTAAGATTTGCGATCTTCACATCGTTCCAAGTACTCCCTCTTTTCAAAAGAAAAAAAAGCCTTGAATGAACATACTCGCAATAAGAGACTGAGACCGTTACCTCGATCAAACCTTCTATCCGTTTTTTTATATTCAAAGGATCTGGATGGAAACGCCCAGATAATTGCCGTGTCACCTCATTAATCAAATCGTTGTGTGTCATATGTTTGCGATCTTTCATAATCCGAACAATGCACGCCTAGGAAAGGGTTCAAAAGGTTACAAGTAAAGGTCACGGAATTGTACACCAACCTCTGTTTGATGTCTCCGTTCCTCATCAATGCGATCGCGAGTCTCTTTTCTCTCTTCGCCAGATTCTACCCTCGAAACAACTGTGCCAATTTTAATTTTGCGCATGTTAGAGGTGAAGCTAGCGTTGAATGAGAAAGAGTCATCGTTATTTATATCTCTTCCTGGAGGATATTTCTTCAGGATCTTATACTTGGCACACGCCAACGACTGAAGATTCCGTTGCAATTCAGGTTCTGCAATATTCGTGGCATCACAAAGTTCCTCAAAGCAAATCAGAATATGATGAATAGGACCATTCAAAACTTACTGAGTAAGTCAGAGATGCATCCGGCGCGAGACCTTGGAACTGCAGAAGGATGACCAACGCGTAAGTCGATACGTTCAATTCGATCTTTGAAGCATCAAAGGCAACCCGAACATCGGCATTTCCATGTGAGGGCAGCCATGTCAGTCGCCGTCCAGAATGCCTCGACAAGTAGAATTGCTCGAAAGATTTACACGTTTTCCCCATCTCAGGGGTAAATGTGCATGGAGCGACCGTCTGTGAAATGGGCCAAAAGGTGGATGTCATGACGGTAACAGAGATATCAATCTCGGGAGCCTGGTCAAGGGAAAGTCAGTACAAATGGTGGGCATCATCAATAAGCTTATGTACTGTTGTTTTAGCGAGGTGCGTTTTATACGCTCCCATAGTCTCTGCTGAAATCTTCATATCATGGAACATGCCCTCCAACCTTTGCGTAAACTGAAACCCGCATTCCACCTTGAGTTTTGCAAGCATCCCTCGTTCCGCATCGTCAGAAACAGACCGCCCGTGTAAAAGGCGCTTGGCGAGATGGCCTTTGTAATATCGTTCGAAGACGTCCTTGTCAGTGAGGAAACGGAAAACAGTTATAGTCTTGTCGAGAATGACCTCTACTTCAGCGTCACTTTTCTACAGAGGAGAATGAGTCATGAAACGAGTCTGAAAGCAATAATTGCGCACCCCTTTGAGACCCTTCTTGAGATTTTCGTCAATGAAAAGCGAAATGTACTCAGGAGACTTGTCGTTGCTGTCTACAAGAGCTTGGAAAGCCTGAGCAAGAACCATGAAGAATGATTTCATCAAAATAAAATGAACGATTCACCTCGTTGAGAGTACCTTCTACCTCATGATCCTTGTTAAAGGCATGCTCCCAAACTGTGACGAATTTGTCCCGAAGGTCAAGAACGTCTTGAACCCAACTCAAGGCCAGGCCCAACTTTTGAGCAGCTGTGTTGGCCGTGGTTCGTGCTTTCTCTCTGCCTTTATTGTCCTCTTCCTCAGGAATAGGATTTACGTCTCCGCCTTCTCCTCCCAGTGATGTACGGTTCATCTCAGCGCCTCGATAAGTAATCGAGTCTTTGATGGCCTTTTTAAGCGTTGGAATTCCGGTAGGAACAGCGATGAAAAGACGATAGAGGCGCGCAAGGTCGTCTAATTTGTCAGTGTCGATCATGTTATCCAGACCCGAATTGGGCAGTGATATTACAGTCGACAGGTGAGGGGTAAGAAGGTTGTCTTTTAATATTTGGCGTAGCGGTAGGTTCGTTTGGCTAGCCAAATAGTGATAAGTTCGTGAATCCTCGCTCTCGAAGCGAGCATCAACCTATAAGACTGGGTTATTAAGTATCTCTACTGCTGAATGGCTCTTACCCTGCGAAGAAACTCAATTGCATCGCATGTCTCCAATAACTTCTCTCCTTCTGCCTTGTAGAAGGCCTCGCTCTCTTTCAAGAACGCCGGTTCTAAATCGCGTTTGTAAACGGTCATGGAACTCTCATCCTCCAAACACCCAAGTATTTCTACGCATCCTTTCACAGACGATCGATTTATACTTGATCCGTCGCGCTCAAATCGGATTTGGTGAAGGATCGCCGTACATATGTGCTGTTGTATTGGTGGTCGTATGATGTGTCTCAGGAAGAGATGAAGCCCAGCGTCCACTATCTCTGGAACTTTCTCAGCTTTAGTGTGTACACGATCCTTTGTTTATAGATATGAGACGAAATACACTGGTCGTTGGAGAGTCGCGTACCATATATTTCAGAATCTGCCCTAACTTCACCATGTTCCCTGTATGGTCATCCCAAACGCTTCGCAAAGCTTTCAAAAAAACATCGGACTCTTGACTACGGTGCATTGGATCGTGATTGCTTCCCGTTGGGAAAACGGGAATGATTGTTTCATTAGCAAGCTGGTCGAGATTCTCCGCCACTAGCTTTTTGACTCCTTCATACAGCATTTTACCTTCTTTATGTAGAACCATATTATATGCAAACCTGTAATTTTCCTCGAAAGAAAGATTTGAGGCATCATGATTTTGGATTTCGCGAATGTTGTTGGCTAACTCAGCCCATGTTCTCTCGGCAGAAAAGGTAGGGCCATGCTAGAATTATCAGTTGACTGACGAAGATAAAAACCATCAAAGTCACCTTTCGTGGGGGTTTCTGCCGTTCGTAGTCGACATTCGTTTGTCAGGATATCCTCAGTACGACTTGTGAGGAAACATACAATCTTTGGCTTGACTCTGCGAGTCGCTGATTCGGGCGAATTAAGTCTCAGCCAAAAACACCAGACCAGACTTGTAAAGACTTACTGTTCATTGTCCACGATCAGTGAGTTCAAACGCTCAGATCTCAAACGTGGGGTTCAAAGCTAGCACGTAAGCCTAGCACGTAAGCCGACGCTGGAAGAGTCCGTGACATTTAAGATTATGTCACGCACGTCACAAATAACACAAACTAAAAAACCAATTGACAGATCGACTATCATCTGTTATAAGTCTCCAGGGCGGCTGACACCGCGACGCCCGTACACACAGTAGAAGTTAGCCATGTCCTTGTCAGCCTCTGAAACCAAAAAAATGAAGCGTATAAGGTCACCTCGCCTTCTACATTTCAACATTTATACACCTCAGCGTTCTCCCCCACTAAAATGCCCCGCCGATGTGAGTATTTATGATAGCATATCTCGCATATACCCAAGTTTATCCCTCTAGCCAAAAGAATTGCCCGAAAGCACAGCAAAGTTAACAATCTGTCTACCCTTCCGGACGAAATCTATGAGAGAATATTCAAACAATTGTCCCTTCGCAATATAAACGCGGTTTCTCAAGTCAATCGACATTTACGCACCCTCTCACACGCTCATGTCGCCATCACGTTAGACCGAATCTTGGACCGTTTCGACTTTACAACTACTCACCTTCTGCAGTTGCTAGGGCAAACCCAAGCCATAATATCTGGTTCAATTGTCCTTATGCTGTTTAACCCTTGGACATTTATGCCTAAGGATCTCGACATATATGTTTCTTATTCTCGTGCTTGCATCCTTTGTGACTCTCTATGCGCCAATCATTCTCTGACAGTAGTTAGAGATTCTGTCTGTGATATAAATACAACAAATTTGCCCAATCCTTATACCCAAAATAGTGTGGGAGCTTGTCCCAAACAGAATATTGTCTGCTTGCATAAACAGACTGACATATAGGACGACAATTGGTGCACATGCCCTTATCCCAGCCAGTATTCCATACCTCAAGATTGCAAACATGGGTGGTAGGTGAATAATCCGCATTGGAAAGTATCTGATGACGTATGTTCTCTCATGACACATCACATCTGACAAGATTTGCAATTGGATAGTTTGACGTAGGACTAGGTCCATCCGTAAAAATGTCGCTGGTGTTCAATCAAAGACTCTTGGCCTACAACGCAGCGAGCCTGAAGGGTATTGGGGAATAAAGCAATAGAATATCCATCTTTGCGCAGGACACCATGTAGGATCTCGGTCTAAACACAAGTTAGAAAAGCCCACAGGCATTGAGTACTCACAAGAGTGTAGCGTTGACATATGCAAAGAAATAAAGTTGGAAGACAACTATGTAGGCAATGTGTGATGACAATTGAAACAAGGTTGATCTCCAAGCCCCTGTTCAGAGTGATGCATATAAAGGGGTCTTTCTGACTGCAGTCCCATGTAGGCAAATCAGAAGGGTAGGCACTAGATAAATGTCTGCAAACAGCAGTGCGGAATAGAGTATTGGTGGGCCATACAAAGTAAAACATCTACTTGTGATGTACTAAAGGTGCCATCATTTGGAAAGGGACTGAAAAAGTGTAAGCAAAAAGAAAAAAGCAACTAAAACAGTGGAACCTATTGATGCCATAAAGAATATCAACCATATAAGCGAGTTCATTGGGTATAAGAGAATTTTTAAACAATTGTCCCTCCACAATATAAACCATGTATCCCAAGTCAATCAGCATCTATGCACTCTCGCTCATGCCCATGTCACCATCATGTTAGACCAAATCTTGGACAGTTTTGACTTTACTTCTACCTCCCTCCTGCGGTTGCTAGGGCAAACTTGGACCATACTATCTGGTTCAATTGTTCTCATGCTGCTCAACCCATGGACGTTTATGGCTAAAGATCTATATATTTACATTCCATATTCTTGTGCTCAAGCCCTCCATGACTCCATGCACTGATCAATCTTTGACAGTAATTGGAGATTCTGCTCGCAATTACAAGCAGTCAGGATCCTACTCAGGGCTGCCCCATATAGCGACCTGTCCTGACTCTGCAGGATACCAGCAAGGTCCACAAGATGGTCAATGTCATTGTATCTGACTCTGAAGACTCTGTGTTACCACTCTTTGACTTCCACAGCATGGCTGTGATGAATTATATTTCAGCCTCTGAAGTCTATTGTCTCTATCCTGATTTGGTGTTTTCTTTCTGCAATGTGATCAATTCTTTGCTATACCAGCAGACAGAAAACAACACCAAACAAATTGATCTCTGCATTGCTAAGTATTCAGCCTGGGGTTATCAATTTCAAGTGGAACTTCACCAATGGCCCAAATTCAACGGTCATCATTGCCAGTTGCACCCTCTTTGTCCAAAGACATGCCAAAACACTAGAGACAGTCATGGGTTTTGTTACTATATTCATGGCTGAGCTATCCATGGTATGGATAGCATACCCAATGTTGAGGGATCAGTTGCCATGTTTTGGAACATGTTCAATTAGGATATAAACCATTTCTTTTGTAGTCATACTTTTTATATACGATATACATATTTTGACCTTGTGACTGTTCCTGCATTGTCAAGGAGAATGATAAGCATGATAATTGTAGGCTTACCAGAGTCATATCTAACAAGGATATTGTCATCAAATTCGCTGAAGACGCCCACAGAATATGTACATATATGGGTTACTTGCTTTTGGTGCTTATCAACTCACTTAGGTATACACATTTTACAAGCATGATATAGGTGCCATTGTGATGAACTGACCAAAACTGCCATCAAATAACAAAGTGCAATTACTGAAGTCCTTCATCCTCTCTTCCCCTTTGTTTCCCTTTACCTTTTTCATGAGTACCATGCTTTCTGACAGGATTTGTAGCCTTGTTTGCATGGACTGTATCCTCCACTACCTTCCTCCTCTTTGGTACTGAAAAGCTCTTGAATGCACTCAATGCTGACCTCGACGTGCCAGCTTGGGATGTACTAGGCTTGAAGGTTGGGACGGTGGGAAGCACACGTGGTATAGGTTTCCCATCAGAATCATTGAGGATCCATATGTTCTCAGTGTTGATTTGGTAGACCTTTAGATGAATATAAGAATGGTGGCTATTTGATTAGTAGGAGGAACATTGACCTTATGCATTCCAAGTTTATCTTTCATAAGGAAACAGTGCAAAGTGAATTTGGCTAAGACAAGAGTTCCTGGTTTCAAAGCATCGAAAAATTTCCATGGTGCAATGAGGCCATCTTCTTGATCACACACATCCAACTGAAGTAACTTGTTGTTCACTAAATTGAAAAAGGAGCCTCGGTATTCTTCATTCAACCTAGGATTGTAACATGCACCCAGCCAAACATTGTGAGAACAAACGTTCATCTCCTGCCAACTTTGAAGACTTGATGTTCATACCAGGTAATGAGACTGAAGTGCCAGATGACAAAGATACCATAGAGTCACTGTCATGTGCGAGGTCGGTTATAGATTGCTTCACAACCTGCTTCATGCCACTCTTGCCCTAATGTGGGTTTTGGCTGATAATTTAGCAGGCAAAAGATGTAAAAGTTAAACAGGCTTACCCCATATTTAGGCAATATATGCAATACAATGAGATCCTTTGAGGTGGCTTTGTCACCAACCGCATTTTGGATCCAGTCATGAATACTGCAATCCTGATGTTCACATTAAATGCCAGCCCCACTCAAATAAAGATACAAACAAAATGTATGACTTCTTTTGTCAACTCCTCCTGTTTGTTGGCCCCTCTGATTGCATTTAAAGAACCTATTTAGTTGTAAAAGAGGGTTGAAAGGACATTGCCACAGTCAGTAGGACATTCCAGAACCAAGACATCTTTGACACAGGCCTCATCCGATAAAGGATGGAACTTTGTACAATGCACATTGAGTGAGGTTGAAATATGTGAGCAGCTAGATTTACATATCTGACTCCTTCCTTTACCTGCATAATAGTTTCCTCTGGCAGCAATAATAGTGCCTACATTGGTCAGGTCAATTTGGCTGAAGATATTGATGCAAAACTCGGACCCACTGGTGAAGTGGTAGACATAGTTCTCAGACCACTGCTCGACTGTCCTGTGAAAGTCTACATTGTATTCCACATCAGCCAGACCAGACTTGCCCAGCAAAAGGATTTGTTTTGTGAGTTC
>JAGGAX010008489.1:0-17336 GCA_017657335.1 Termitomyces titanicus | reverse complement strand
TGTTTCCAGGACATGTTTTAAAGGCTAGAAATGTGGAAATGGGTGCAGCTAGGCCCCAAATGGGTAGTCCCCTGACAGGGACTTTATCATGGCTTGACTGTCACTGCCTATGATGGCCAGTGCAGGGAGCTGTTGGTTCAAGCTGGTCAGTAGGTGTAAGGCTAGGAGAGTACCCACAAACTCGGCCTCATATACTGTGTGTTCAGACGTGGAGCCGAGGTGGTAGCAGAGGTGAGCCGTTTCAACTCCCCTCATGTATAGCACTGCTGCAGCTCCAACACCACCCTTGAAGCCGGAACCGTTGCAGTAGATGGCGGCTGGGGCAGAGTTGAACACATCTGAAGCTGAGATCAGGGCAGCCTCTTTACTGCTGTCGATGCTTGTTGCAAAAGAGGGGACATAGTTGGGGCGCCTGCGGACAGGCTCCACTTTCTCAATTCTCTTGGGGTTGATTCCTGTAGTGTGAAATAGAAAATGTAGGGGGAAGCAATGCTGGGCAATGAATTGCCCAGCAGCTTTGTGCACAGCGCCAAACATGGGGTGGAAAGGGGGTAGGGAGGATAGATGCACCGCAGCTCCATATAATATTTTGTTGAAGAGAAGATCTACTGGTAGTAGGTATGCGTGGACATCCAGAACATCACTGGCTGTTGTACTTAGGGCACCGAGTATTGTCTTAGCAACTTGTTGCTGGCTAGAGGCGAGCCTGTTAGCAACTGCTATTGATCTGAGGCATCTTTTGCTGGATGGTGTATTGTGGATGCTGGTGTACCATACCTCAGTGGTGTAGGTAAAGGCAGGGACTGCAACAGTGTTGTAAAGTTGGCGTAGTTGTTGTGGAGGCATCTCCACAGATGGTCTCAAGAGCCTCATCACCTGTAGTGACCACCAGGTAGCCCATGCTGTAACCTTCTGGTAGTGGGCGTTCCAGTGCAGTCTTGGATACAACACAACTCCCAGATACTTATAAGTGAGAACTGTCTTGACAAGCTGGGTGGTGGCCGTACTGTCAGGGTTAGCGTGTGAGAGTGAGAGGTCAGCCAGGATGGGATTGTTGGGGGAGCGAGGAAAGTTCATGAGTGCTAATTTACTGAGTTTGAATGGGGAGTTGTGTGAGGAGGACCATTTGAATCCACCTCACAGACGTTGTGCCATGTCAGCAAAAATTTGGTGACACTTGTGTAGGGTTTTTGCAATTGCAAGGAACATTGAGTTGTCAACAAAACCTGTTGCCTGCTCAGACTTGTCCTTCTCCATTGCTACCCTCATAAGAGGGGCATTGTAAAAGGCGTAGAAGAGCATAGACAGGGGGCATCCCTGTGTTGTGCCATTGAGGATGTCAATGAGAGCCGATATGAAGTCGTTGAATTTGAGTTGTGTCTTGCATCCTGTGAGCATGCGTTGTGCCAAACAAATGTAACATTTGAGGACGCCACATTCTCTCATGTTATGTATCAGACAGTCGCAAGCTGTATTTGGGAATGCCCCTTGTACATCAAGGAAAAGTGCGGCTGCAACGTTGCCTGAGCGCCATGAGTTCTTGATGCTGTTGACTATGGATAGCATGGCATCACTGGTGTTCTGTTCAGGGTGCCCGCCAAATTGATTGTGTGGAAGCATCCCATGTTTTTCTGCTAGGAAAGAGAGGTCAGTGGCAACAATGGTAGAGAGGAGCTTCCCAATTGCAATTGTATTCAGGAGCTCAATCAGTCTGTATGCATTTGGGGCCATGTAACTGGGCTTCCTGGGTTTGTGGAGTACTAGTGTGGTAGAGATCAGCCAGCTCTCATGGTAAACATCAAGCTCCAAAACAGCGCAAAAAATATAGCAAAAGTGGTCAATAAGGGTGTCAGCGCATTGCTTGAGCACTATGTTTGGGATCCCATCAGGACCTGGGGCTTTGTGGGGTTGCAGTTGGGCAATAGCAGCTGCAATGCACTTGCGATTGAAGAAGCGGATGTCTGGGAGTGGTTCAGGGTATATAAATGGTGGAATGGAAGGGGAACTCGGAGGAGGAGGAAAGAAAGACTCAGCCAAGACCTTGGCTTTCTGCTCATTGGTCATAGCCTAGCACAAGCATCCATCGTGTTTGGTCTCCAGCTTGGGGACTCTGTTGCAAGACATGTCAGTAGGCTCTTTGGTGACGTATTTGTTTGCAATGTATATCTGCCTGGTGTTGATGTTTTCCAACCATTCAACCCAGTGTTCCTCTTTAGCTTCGCAAATACGCTCAGCCATTAGCTGTGAGAGCCAATTAGCCTCCGCCTTGGCAGGGTGGTTTTCGACATTGCAGAACTTGTAAGCCAAATTATTGGCTCTGTTCCTCTCCCTCTTTGGAGCCGTCAGCTCTTTAGTCCACCATATTTTAGTGAAGGGGCATAGCTTGCACATCAGAACAATTTTGTCATTGGTAATGACCTCCTGTATTAACGCTGTCAGTGTTGAGACTTTGGAGTCAAACTCCACCTTCAAAGTGATTAGTTTTGCCAGGGAACAAAGGGAAAGTTTCTCCGTCAGAGAATTGTTAAAGGCAGTCCAGTCCACCTTGCAAAAGTTCTTATAGGGGGCTGGACTAGTGCGGCGCAATAGTAGTTCAACTACCATTATCACAGGCATGTGGTCAGTGACAGGAGGGCAAAGAGAAGGGATGACAGTGCATGTCACGATGAGGTTAGCTCCACTAGAGCAGTCGCATCCATTGATTTTGTGACGTGCAAAGAGTGGGCAAGCCTGGCAGCAATGCCAGGTCCATCTGGTATGAGCCTAGCAGGCACAGTAAGACATGCATGTTGTCCTCAGAGGAGTTGAGATGGCGGTTCTTGACCGTCTCCCACATTGGATGGTGTCTGTTGAAGTCACCAACCCAGAGCATGTGGTCTGCCTGAGAAGGACATGCCAGGCCAAAGGAAACAGAGAGGAAGCCATTGAGAGCATGGAGGCTGTCACTGTTTGTACAGTTGTTATAGATGTTGAAGATGGCTAAGTAGCCGTCATCACCTCTAAAGCAGACTGCCATGATATCTGATGAGGGGACATCGAGGAAGGTGTATGAATCTGTGGGAATATTAGCGTTGATAAGGAGGATGGAGCGCGTATGAGTTGTCCCATCGTGTCTGTGGGAGCAGGGGTAGTGGACCACCCATTTGCATGTGGCAAGAGTGTTGCCGAGTCCGTCAAGGAATGGCTCCTGTAGAGCAAGTATGTCCCAGCTGTTTTGCTGAGCCTAGTAAAGCCTCTTGTGTGACGCTGGACTTAAGAAGGTTTTGCTGCCAGATGCGGAGTTGTCCCATGTCTCCCTCATTCATTGTGATGAGGAAGGGGAGGAGCTGGTCTGGGTCGCTGTTGGAGCTTTGCGGCTAGGTTTCATGAGGTCAGTGAGGGTGGCCTGGTAGAGGCCTGGACCTAGGAGGCCCGAGGCTGCTGAGTGGTCAACCTAGCAGAAACGCAACCACGAGGACTGCATTCTTTGCTTTGGCTTCGAGTTTTGGTCCCTTTGAAGTGACAACTGCAGTCATGAGCATGCAAGTGAGCTTCATGCAGTCATACGGTTCCCCGATGAGAATCCAGCCTTTGCCCTCTAGCCATCTCCAAGCCTCTGTAGCTGATTTGACTGGTCCGCTGTGGCCCTGTAGCAAGGCACCAAATTTGGAGCGAGACAGGAGTTGCTGAGGTGGGATCAGGGTCCCCACGCAACTGGCACTGCCAGTCGTTGGTGGTTTTGGTGGAGGCCTGGAAGTCAATGACATTCTGGGGCCTAGAAGTAGGGCAGGACATGTGTGTCTGTGTAGGAGAGGGTATGCCTTTGGGCAGGAAGGGAATGCAGGAAGAAATGAGTCTCGTTGCTAACTAGAATCTACATAGAACCAGGACCCCAGAAAGGGATGATGGAAGTAGCAGATCAAGAAGTGTCCCATAATGATTGTTGTTGTTCCAGAAGGGTGTTGTGATGCTCAAGTAGGAAGTGGACTTGTTGAATCAAGTAAGATAGATAATCACATACCACAAGTACTTTTTGATTTCCGGTTCAAGGGGAGAGAATTGTTCATACAATGATGCAACTCAAGCTGTGCTTTGAGAGATTGAAGATAAGAAATGATGTGAGCATTGTTGATATAAATCTCATTATGAGTCTGTTCTTGCTGCATGTGGGCTGTTGTTACAACCCCTCAAAGAGAAGCTGCAATAGCTCCAGGAAGATTCTCCAGTTGGTAACAAGCATCTTCTTTGGCTTGTTGAATGACAAGTGAAGATGATTGTGCAAAAGTCCGAAATTGATGTAGACTGAATGGAGGCAACTGCGAGAGAGGAGAGCTAGGATATCACACAAAGAGAATTGCGGCATCTTGTAGGAGAACAATGCAAAGGAATTGAAGAAGTTGGAGGAAACAATGGAGTGCCACATCAGTGGCAGGTTTTCCATGAGTATGAACTCGATCATCTAATGCTGAAAGTTCTGATTCAACCCAGGGAAAAATATTTGTAACAATTGTGGATGGGGGACCTAAACAATCAAATCAATGAATGACTGCTTGAAAGAGAGCAATACCTTTGAATTGAATCACATAGCTGTGAGCATGCAATAAAATAAGAGTCTTGTTTTTCACCATTGAATCCAGCTGAAGCAAGTAATGCTTTGACTGGAAGAGCTCAGTCATAAGCATGCCCAAATGCTGTCTCTGGCTGCCATCTGCCACCATGCTTGGTCTCATCTTTTGATGCACCATGCTCACAAGCATACCTCTCAAAAAAAGCTTGGCCACCATGAGTCACTTTGGTAGACTCAATCTCATTTTGGGACTTTATAGATACCATTCGCTTATATTGATCTATGAGATTCAAGATCAGTTACAGAAAAAGGCATGGTGTTGAAGCTTATTTTCATAGGTCATTGGACCACCATTGGAACCCAGAAAGAGATAAGTTTTGTACCATTCTCGGTATACAAACTCGCCTACTTGAACACTCACAAAGTCTGGGGCAAAATTAAGAGGGTTTGTTTCTATCAGGTGGTATTGACTGAATAAGTAGAAACTTAGTGCCCCAATGGTGCAAAGCTTGGGAATCCAATGTCGAAATTCCCCCTGTTCATCAACCCAGCCTGTAGTATTTGTCTTGCCAGCATTTGAACAAAATATAGCGGCCTATGCAATAGTCAGCACATGACAGGCTAAAGTGCATCAATAAACATACAGTAACCTTGACTTCTAGCCTAATTCCTACCATAGGAGGATCACAAGAGCTCAAATTAGATAGTAAAAGGTGTTGTAGATTGTCACCATGTTGTCCTGTTGCTGTAGAGACAAATAGCATTGCATGGTCTTGCAAAGCTGTATGAATTTGCACATGTGTCATATGAGATGCTTGAAAGAGCCATGCAGATGCTTGGATGAGCTCTTCTTCTTCATATGTATCTGCAAATACTGAGTGAATAAGGTATCTATGAAAATCTAGAAGCACTTACCTGAGATCAATCCTAAAGCCTTTTGTGCTTGCTCAAGACGTTCTGGCTCTGTAGCATATGCACATTTTTCAAATGTTGATATTCTTTTGTCATCTTGTAAAGGTTGTTGTGCATCTGGATTGTTTCTGTATCATGGATCACTGCCTTTGTGGTGAAATTTGTAATTTTTGATAGCTGCTTTGATGGAATCAGGTCCAATACAAGTGCCAGGAATATCCTCTCCCTTGGCAGTTTGCTATTCACAACCAAGTAGATTATTAATGATTAAAGAAGTAAGAAATGCATGTAAGCTTACTTTGGGTCGTGTTGATTCATATGCCAGAAATGCAGCTATCTTGGTTGCAGTGATGGGATGGGTCTCAACAACCTTCCAAAGTGGATCCTGGTGTGCATGCATAGCCTGGTTTCACACCATAAATTTTTCATAGTTGGCAAGATGTTGTGAGTAATTCTTGTGTGTTGCCTTCTCTTTGGTTACTTTCTCTTGTGCAGAAAGCTGATTCCAGTGGGTTTCTTGGTACATGACTTAAAGAGAGTCAGTGATTGATAGGGCTGTCAAGGTTTTGGGTTCTATGTTCACTTCCATGGTGGGAACATTGTTGACGCTTGAAAGTGGTGTATCTAGGGCTGAATTACTTGATTCTACAAGTGAGAAGTGCTGCCTCTTGGCATGAAGTGGCGAGCATGTAAGGCTGTTTCCTAGCGCATCATGCTGCCATTTTGCAGAAGAAGGTGGGTGCATTGTGCTTGGAGGAGTCTGGTGTGATGACATTGAAAGAATGGGTAAAATTGTTTTCAGAGAGACTTATTTTGCACCTTTATACCATAGAAACAATGATCAATGTGCAAATTATACTCAGCCTATTGTCCATTGATGGCCAGCCCAAGGTGAATTTTGAAGAGAATTGAGATTCTTGATGGATCAGGCAAGGAGCACAAAATACAAGAAGAAATCAATAATATTCATGATAGCTGTTGATATAGACAAGTGTGCAGGTTGTAGATATGAATTTATGCATAGGTGGAGCATAAGAGAACAGGAAATGACTGAGAAAGCTTGCAGAAGATGGACACATCAAGCAGGAGACCATGTGGTTATCTAATCTCAATTGGGCCAGTTAGCTCAGCTAGAGATATTCTGACTGGTAACACAACCAGCTGTTACTTGGTGGTCACCGGTGACGTTACCAGCAGTAATGGACAGTTCATGATATGATTATATTCTAGTGGGTTCTTGTAGTCTTTCAAAAAAAATCACTAAGCCCAGGTTGCACTTTCACATAGCATGGCCTTTTTCCCACTCCCAGTTGGTTTCACATCTACCCCTTTTTCATGCCATACAATCTACTATAATTCCACTACCCATTGTATATGCTCCTTTTATTGCTGTTTCCCCGTCTACTCAATCCTCACGCTGCTATCATTCTATGACAACCAGTCAGGACATTTTTATTCAGTGCCTTGTATTCCGCATTTTGAGCATCATGCCCTCTTAGATGATGGAGTAAGTGTCTCACTAATCAATGCACATACATCTATACAAAGTCTATTTCTTATTGTAACCTCAACAAGCATGCACAGCCAACATACGACCACCTTACTAGTTACACCTCGTTCATGGCCCACTGTGTCACTTCTTCTTCTATATGTTGTGAAGATCACGGTAGTGGAAGGACTCAATTTGAGAGGGTGTGAAGACCATATTTTCTGAAAGACACTGGAGTGCATATTCAATATGGATGCATGCACTGGCCATGACTTATTGCCAGCAACCAAAACAATTACCATCAGAAAAGGAGGTGGGGGTATAGGAAGTGAGGGAAGGAGGGATGAAGATGGATGGAAGCTCATCAGTAGGAAGAGTAGGCATGTATAAAGAGTGAAAGTAAGTGTAGATGGCCACAGTCTGAACATAAACAGCAAATAAGGGGGCTTACCGGTGAGGACAATGAGGAATGACGTCAAGTTGTCTGAGATTGACTGAAATGTTAATCCTGACAAATTGGAATATATGGTTGATCTCCTGTATGGCATCAATAGGTATATTTTTACCTGCTATTCTATGCTATTTGTTCATTCCTTTTAGTCCCTTCCCTAATGACGGTTTGCTCAGTGCAGTTCAAGTTGGTTCTCTGCTCCGTATGGCAGTCAGATTTGAGGTTTTGTTCTTGGCAAGTGCTATTTGTAGGCAGCTACATGGATCCTTTCCATCCGACCTTCATACTTGGGATTATAGTCAAAACAATCCTGTCATTTGCATTAGTATGGATAGAGGCTCTGAG
Source organism: Termitomyces titanicus (assembly GCA_017657335.1). NCBI lineage: Eukaryota > Fungi > Basidiomycota > Agaricomycetes > Agaricales > Lyophyllaceae > Termitomyces > Termitomyces titanicus. The sequence continues at coordinate 9,593 of JAGGAX010008489.1, read as the reverse complement.
ATTGATCTTGTTTTGATAGCCATTGCTAACAGCCTCCATTGATGTCTACTGGCACTCTTTTACTGCATATGTCAACAATACATGCTTGTGAGATATTACCTTTGGATATTGCCGCTTTCTTATACTTCTATAAACAGAGATTTTGCATGGAGTTCTATGTAAAGATGGTACAGGTATAGCCTTGTTACCAGAGTCACTTCAAGCCTGGTGCACCATGAGTTGTGAATCTTTACTTGAAGAACAGAAACATTTGTATGGATAGACACAGCCCTATGTCAAGTTCCTGAAGTGTCAAACTTCTCTAAACTGTGACAGAGCTTGAGAAAAGATCAAGGACCAAGTATTTTCCAAACCGGACTACTCACCCACAGCTTGTGTATGAGACCTCAAACATTGGAAGGTTGATTGGAATCAAGGGTTTTGTCCTACATGTCGTTCTATGTGTCAATCTGTATTTATGAGAAGGCGCGCCGCAATCTGGGACATGAGGACAATGGAGCCAGAGATTACAGCTCCTGTTTGATGAAGGAGCTTGAGCAACAAAGAAGACGTAAAGTCAAAGCGTCCTAAAATGCAGTCTAAAGTGGTTCCAACATATGCATGGGCCAGTGATTAAAAACACTGGTTTACCTGTGACACCGCGGCGACGTCTCAGAGAGGTAATTGCTTGAAAATACACTCTTAGATATTGTCCAGAATCATAGGATTTTGGTTCATCTTCTTGCATTGGCAGGCAATTTGTTTGGCTGTGTAAACTGTCAAAAGGAATAAAAAATTTTTTACGGTTCACACACATTGGCGTGGCATGTTTATAAAGGACAAAGAGATAGTGTTGTACGCAATGAGAAGTGTGGACTAAGCGGAGTGGAATTGTAGTCATTTTGTAGGTTGATGAGGCTGACTAGCGGCAAGGCTGACTTCTACAGATGATTGAGTAGCGGGCATCGTGGTGTCAGTCGCTTTGGGATCTTATTTCCTCTGCTAATGCATAATTCTAGAATTGAATCACTGAAATTAGCTGGGCACATGTTCAAAAGACATTGAGTTGAACGCTGAGATGCTTGAATGGACTGGTCCACCAAAAAGCCTGAGAACCGGTTGCAGACTTATATTGACTATCCTCTGTTTTAGGTCAGCTACCAGAGACTAAGACTTCAAAAGCCCATCATCTTCAAAATCCAATGTGATGGGTTCAGTGTAAGCTTACACCTGCGTACAGTTAGTGTAGCAGAGATCTGGGCTCTCAGGAGGGCTGGTGCAGCCTGTCCCATGCCTGGCTAGTTAGATTCAGCCATAGTTCAGCTAAACCCTATCCGCTTGAGGTCACAATTGTGTCAGAACAATGTGGGTGAATGAAATGTATTCAAAATAGATGCAGCGAGCTCATGTATATGAGTGAAGGAGCAACTCCAGCTTCCACCAAAAAGGTTGCCCCTCCAGCTTGCATGGACTGCCCTGCTATCATCTTGTCAAAGAAGCATTGGAGCCTCTTGATAAAGAAAGACCGTGTTGGGTGTTTGCTGTTGGCTCTCAGCCACAGCTCTCTTCTGAAAGAAAATCTTGTGTTTCAGCTTGCAAGGTAGGCAGTAAATTGTCGGTATGGATCTATGCAGTCGGTTGTTCTGCAAATGGGGACTTTGTTCCCCTTGAAGTATTGGTCATCCTTGTGTGCTGGAAGAAGGAACTTGAAATGGTCCTCAAAGACCTCTGTTGTGAAAAACTTGGTTTCTTTCCAGTCATCATGAAGGGCCTCGTTGTCTGGTTGAGTGAGTTCTCCTAGGTGAAGTAAGCCGTAGAAACCCATTACCAGTTGTGCCACAAAGAGTCTGTTGTCGTGAGCAATTGAGTTTGAGAAGTGTTCAATCACTCTTGCTAAGTCTTTGCACAAATGTGAGGTACAAGTTGAGTGCAGAGCTATAGGAAAGAAAAGTGGAAGTGTCAATGGATTCCCCAAGAGCCAGCGACCATTCTCAAATGAGTCGCTCTCTCAACCAGGCAGTATGGGAAGGCTGCCTGGATTTGATGGGAGATATGATCATTGTTGGACTGCCCCCAGCAGATCATGAGGGGGTTGAAACGGTTTGGCTGAGGGGGAGGGGCAGAGGAGTTTTGTGTCTTCAAATCTGCCTTGTGAGACTCACCAGGGATGTGATGGACTTTCAGCTTGTGGTTACCGGCAATGAGGATGTCAACCATCAATTTGAGGAGTAAATTGTATAGGGGTAGACTGTGAAGGGAGTTAAACAAGCTGACTGTGTTTGAATTGTCTGTAAATATCATGACCATTAAGAGATAGGCAGCATCAGTGGTCGCAGCTACAAAAGCAGAAGTCACCACCAGTGCTTCAAGATAGAATGTGAAGTTTGAGGACGTCTGATCAGGGGTGGCGCAATAATATGCACACCGCGTTAATGGAAACCAGAAAGCCATACCTGTAGGGCAAGCATCAGTCTCCAGAATCACGTCTGTGTCGACCTTGTCCCATGCTAAAGACTCAAGGAGATGAACACCAGAGGCTCACTTGATGTAAATTGCACCCCAGTTGAGGTCAGACTTGATGGTGTTGTTGGACCATATTCTTGCATTAGGGAAATCACCAACAGAGTTGATTTTGGCATAGACGTTGCAGAGGCAAGGTGCCATAAGTAGGAAGACGTTGAGGCTCCAGTTAACCCAGCCTGTGAGGCGTTGCCACGCATGCTTGGTGAAGTACCTGGACTTGCCTTTGGGCAAGTAAGCAAATCTCCTCAACTCAACCAATAGCTCCTGCTTAGTGTCATCAGGTAGCGTCATGGTCATGGAATTGGAGTCAACAGAAATGCCTATGATGATAAATGGAGAGCCAGAGACTTGCTTCTTCTTTTTGTGGGGAATTCCAAGTTCATCCCACAGCAAAAGCAGATGGTGCTGATTTCGAGGGATATCCATGCTATATGGTTTGTAGTAAACAAAGTTGTTGTTGTCACTGACTCCAAAGGAGTTGTCGTTGAAAACAAATGGAGAATACACATTGTCAACATGCCTCACAATCCAAGTGACAAAGCTGTTGACAACTCCCCAGCAATTCAAGGAAGCTCATCCCCCAAAGCAATTACATCTGTCAACGTGTTGTTTGCCATCAATAGTGACAATCTGTCTCAACTGCCAGTGTTTGTGCATTGGGATAAGGCAGTAGGCTTCAGCAACGTCCAATTTCCAAAGGATTAGAGAACGATCAGAGGACTCATGGATGGAAAGAAGCAACTTGCCAAGGTGCTTCATGTGGTTGAGGGGCATGCCAGCAATGTCTTCATAAGGTACCATGGAATTGAGCAAGTAGTCCCCTGCTGAGAGATCTGTGATGAGGCAAAAGTCAGACAATCTAGGTTTGGGTACAGCATACACTGGAGAGCTTGTCATTGATGGGAATAAAGATTTCCCAAAGGATTGAGAGAAATGGCCCTTCTTGATCTTGTTGTTCCTTTGAGATCTCAGGAAATCTGCCTAAGCAGGGTTTTCTGGTGGTGGGAGAGACATATTGTATTGTTAGACACAGAAACTCAGTCAGTGTAAGAAACGACTGCATTACTATAATATGTACCTGTTAGACACAGTAACTATGGATGAGTTAGTTACTGTATGAGTGAATAAGTAATATGGATACACACCTCAGTCGGTGTAACAAATGACTGAGGGTGTCCTGCTTCTGATCCAATCCTTTTCTGTCCAACTGTATAGTTCCTCGTATGTTTTCCCTCTTGCAGCTAACACGCCCAACCACATGTCTGACATGCCCTGCAATTCACTTCCAACACTCCTCCTGACTCACGGTGTGTGTCAATCCTCAAACAGTCTGAGAGCTGCACATAGCTTGTGATGCTGCGGCCAGGGGAGAGGCTTTGAGAATAGGTCTGTGAGGTTTTCGTTGCTAGATATATACTTGATTTTGATTTTACCGTCCTTGACTGCGTTCCTGATATAATGGTGCCTCACATCAATGTGCTTGACCCGATTATGGTTCCTCTTGTTCTCTGCAATGGATATTGACTCGTTGTTGTCCCCGTCCAGCCTTGTCGGATATGGCACCCCCATTTCAATCCCTGCTAACACTGAATACATCCACTGAATCTGTTCCCCTGCCCATCCCAGTGCGATATACTCTGCCTTGGTAGTTGACATCGATACAGTGTTCTGAAACTTGGAGCTTCAGCAAGTTGGACCCTTGGCCTGAATGTATACTCCTCCTGAGATTGATTTCCAAGTGTCACCATCTGCTGCAAAGTCTGAATTGTAGTACCTGCATGGTACATAGTCATCATACCTGGCTCCTCCATACCTCAACTTGTAGTGGAGCATGGCCTTTATGTATCGCATCAGCTGTGTCAGCGCTAGCCAGTGTGGTTTCCCCGGATTTGACATGAATCAACTAAGCAAGGTGATCAAGTAGGCTATGTCAGGCCTGGTCCCAATCTGGGCGTTGATGAGCCTAGGTAGGCTCTGACTACGCACAGAATCACATGGGATCGACCCAGTACCAACAGGACACAATTGACAACCACAGATATTAGCATGCGTCCACTGGACTTCCTTTTTGGACATGACTGTCACGTGATGCATCACATGACTCACATGCTGACTCTGGACCAGCCTAGATCACTGACTCCGACAGGGCCCGCTTGGCGACATTTGACAAGCAATATGACTGGCATCACTAATTACTATAGCCATTTCAAGTCTTATTTCACCGAGGTAATATCCAGCCACTGAATAACCCTGCACCACGTAGCTATTACTGTCACTATGCAATTATGGACTTCACCATTTACCCTTACTACCTTTTACTATAAGTACTATACTTTTTGTACTGAACAACAGCATAATACACCCCCACCTTTAAGAGCTCATCTTTGCACTTAAGTCTTATTGACTTCAGTTCCTCAGCTTTGCTATTGCTCCTATCGAGCATACTGGCTTGCTCATCGCTCTGATCAACCCCTAGGGACATACAGTTCCAATTGCTTTCACCATCAGGGATAATCTATCCCATTATCAAACTCCCCACATATACTTTGTTATGCTCTACCTGTTTTTAATCATTTACCGCCCTATTTACCTTTAGCAACATACCTCACCCTTTACCAACCTTCAACGCTAGACTCCAGTACAGAGAGTCACAAGTGGCTGCCAACTCTACCAACTCACCTTACCAACCAACTGACTTATCAACTAGTCCCCTCAACGTTACTGACCTCTATACCTTTACCGACTACCAAATAACTACTGCCAACTGTTAGCAACTAAGGCCAACCTGTGACATACCGACTACAACCCCCTTACACATTACGTTACAAACCACTTGACCTCTTTGATAACCCCACCATTCTGATCTCTGGGAACTTGCTAACTACCCGCCTCATCACTAACCACTTGATCCAAGCCCTACCTATAGCTGTACCTGTTGGGTTTCCTGTACAGCAGCTGGGAAAATCTAGACCAATCAGCGTACATCAAGGAACCAAGTACTTCTCTGTACAGTTTGTCTTTCATGTACTGGCGGTCATCCTCTGTCATTGTGCGATCGGCTCAGGATGATCCCCAGCAGGAGTGGGGTGTACTTTGGTGTACAATCTGACATACCATACTTCTCCAGTGTGCGTTTCAGGTATGCCTCCTGGTCAAGTAAGATAAGGTGCTGATTTCTGTCTTGAGTGATTCTGATGCCCAGTACAAATTTGATCTCACCAAGGTCCTTGATTTCATATTTCTCCCCAAGTTCCTTTTGAGCTTGTATTGACTCTTCTTTTGATGACGACATTCCCGAGGTGTCATTGGTGTATGTGCTGGTAACTGTCTTCTCCCCACTCCACACCCTCAACTGCACTGACTGATCTGCCGCTGATCTCTTGTATCCCAAGCATCTCATGTCTTCATCTAATGTTCCCCACCAGTTCTTTGCCACGTCCATCATGCCATACAACACTTTGTCAACCAACAACACCAGGCTTTTCTCGTTGTCGCATCCGTTACTTCTGCCACCATTCCCGCTCACATTGCACCCTCCTCTTTTGCCACACTCACTCCTCCTGACTTGTTTGCCCATCATGGTATCCACTCTATGAACTTTGCTAGGCTTGACTTCATAGCCTTCCGGTTGTTCCATCAGGATGGGTACTTGGTTGGGTGCATTAAGGTAGGCACTTGTATAGTTGATCTGCCAGATCTCCCACCCAAGTACCATGCCAGCCACCAGATTTATCCTCAGCGACTCGTACCTGACAACTGAAGCATATGTCACAAAGAAGTCCATGCCAGGTACCTGCAAAAACCCTTTTGCCACCAGCCTCACCTTTCCAACCACAGTTCCCTCTGCATCATACTTCAATGCAAAGGTCCACCTGTTCTTCATTGTCCTTGCACCCTCAGGTCTCTCAACCAGCCTCCACACCTTTTGCTCATGCATCTGCACCTCATTGCCTTTGAGTACAATTTCAGAACCCATGTTTCATCACCATCCTCCACTCGAGTTGCTAGCACACCTGGCATGCTCACATACATCTTCTCCTTGCTCTCAGAGTTGGACAGGTCCTCACTGTGTGGCATGTCATGGTTGTCTGCCTCTGATGCAGTCCATGCAGCAATGCAAGCAGATTGCCTCAGTTTCTGGGGCGGATCAGGCACAATGTCAGGTTTTGCTAGGGCCATGTTGGGGTCTACAATCTCAGTCTGAGACTTCACTGCAGGAGTATCTACATTGTCCTGGTCAACGTCAAAGATGTCAAATAAGTCAGCTGCCTGCCCATCACAGCTGTCAGGTAGGGTTCAATGGGTTAGGCCTTCCTCAAAGACCACGTCATGAGATTGGAAGATTCAACCTGTAGAGTGCTCCAGCAGCTCGTAGTCACCCTTGCTGAAGTATCCAACCATCACGCACTTCACCGACCGCATATCAAGCTTGCTCGCACCATCCTCCCTCAGCACTTTTGGATAGGCAGTGCACCCGAATGGTTGCAGGTATGATACATCAGGCTTTGCACTGTCCTGATCTCAAACGGGGTTTTCCCAGGATGCCTTGAGCTTGGCACCAAATTTAGCACATAGATTGCTGTTGACATGGCCTCACCCCAATAGTGTGCGGGTAACCTTGAGTCACTGAGCATACTCCTTGCTAGATCGAGGATTGTATGGTTCCTATGTTTGACTACTCCATTGGCAGATGAGGAATGGGGGGGGTTGTCTCATGCTCAATCCCCCCTTTTGGTACAGTGGGCCTCCCATAGATTGTTCTCAAACTCCCATCCACTGTCCGTTCTAATGCATTTCATCCTCATGCCCTGCTGCGTTTCCACCTGGGCATCAAAGGCCTCCAGGCACACTATAGTTGTCTCTTTTGCTTTGTTCGCCAGGTCCCATGCCTCGCAGTCAGCGCCAGCCTGGTCAGTCACCACCATCATCAGCATCTTGCCCCCTATCATCTGCACCCTTGCTGGCCCCCACAGGTTAAACGCAACACACTCATATGGCTTGGACTTGGACACTAAAACAGCATCAAAAGGTTGGCAAGCAGAGTCTGCTTGCCCAGAATGCAATCCTCGCACCTCCCTGACGTTGACATCTTTGTCACTCTCAGGCCTTCAACCATCTCCTTTCAAATTATCTCATGGAGTGTGCTTTTGCCAACATGGCCCAGCCTTTGATGCCATGTCTTGATGTCAATGGGGTGATGGAGTGAGCGCATTGCAAGCGCAGTCACAAGGGGGGGGGGGGGGTACAAACTCAACAATAAACATTGTCCCCAACATGGGACATGTCATGAATGGTCTGCCATTGGGTGCACATAGCATTGTGCCTCCCTCATCAATCCTCAGCTTTACACCTTTCTTCACAAGGAACCCAATGGAGACGAGGTTGTGATCGAGGTCTGGAGCATGGAGGGCATCATCAAAGGTGATCTCAATGACTTTGTCACCGAATCTGACCCATTTCTGAACCTTGCCACAGCCTACCACCCAGAACGACCCTTTTATTGTCAGACCCATCCTGCTATCGACATCTGGTGCATGGTATGTGATGAAATCCTCCCAGTCGGTGAAGAAATGCCTGCTCACTGTGGAGTTGGCATAGGTGATCTGCTTGTCTTTACCTCCACCACCCATTAGGGTTGAAAACGCTAGGCACCAGGAGTCGTTTGCATTGCTAGCCAACATCACCTCGGAGTTTGCTTGCAGCGTGTTTGTGGCAATTGTGTTGCTTGCATTGGTGTTGGGCATGCCTCCACCACAGGCCTTCTTCCACCAGTCTGGGTATCGGCCTTCCATTCCACCCCCTTTTCTGAAGCACTTGTCACTCGTGTGCCCAGTGCAGCCATAGTTTGGGTTTGAGCAAACCAGCTTACGTCCTGTCACCCTGGCTGTGTGGATAGTGCCTGTACTGACTTTGCAAGGGTAATGGTGGATGGTCCATGAAGCAAGAGCGCATGTGTGGTCAACTACACAATAACCACTTGCTCATTAGAGATCTGGTCACAGCAGCCCAAGATGTCAGCATGGACTCAATCACATATGCCCTGAATCTGTGATCGTTGATGCTGGCACGCTGGTTATTAGCCTCCACCCAGGCTGAGCGCATGGCCTTGAAGTGAGCCTCTATGCTGGACCCATCTGTATATCTGATTGAGCTCAGGGCCTCCTCAGCATGCAGCAGCCCTAGATCTGATTTTGCATTATAGATTGTGATGAGCGATAACCACACATCAGCTGCCAAGCCATCCATTTTGACTCCAACCCTAATGGGGTTTATTACATTCAGGGTAATCATACTCCTTGCATAGGCGTCACGCTGCTGCCATTCATTGGCTGGGAGGTTCAAGGCACCCCACCATTTAGTGGGCTTGGTAGGGAGTGGAATCTGGAAGGGATCAGGTGATGAGGCCTTCCCCTTTCCATTGTCGGCAGTGCTCACAGGATCTTTGATCATGCCGATCAGGTACCCTAGCAGGCCACAACCACAGGCAGCCTCTGTGATTGTGGTCTTGAACGCTGTCCAGTTTGCACCGTCAAATCTTTCCTCCAAGCTAAACAAGAACAACGGCAGGTTCTGGGACATTTTCAATATTTTTGGTTAGTTTGGGGGTCAGAAAAAAAATTTCTGGTGAGTTGCACACGAATTTACTGAGTGGCATGGGGCCCTATAACCTATTAGACACAGTAACTCAGTCGGTGTAACAAACGACTGTATTACTATAATATGTACCTGCTAGACACAGTAACTGTAAGGGAGACCTCTGGAGGCTGTGGTGCAATCACACAACTGGCAGAGGGAGATCCAAAGAGAACAAGTCTGGGGATCCCCTATGCCAGGAGCAACGCTTCAGAGGGTCCAGGAAGCGTGGGAACCAACTGTACAGTACACATAAGCTGCAAAACAAGAGAACACCTAGAAGGAGATGATCAACTCTGGGGTTTGCCTTGATGGCAACATAGACCCTGCTTATGTAAACAGCAGGATATCTGGTGGCTTATGTAAACAGCAGAATATCCAGTGGCTTATGTAAACAGCAGGATATCTGGTAATTTACCTAAGCAGGCCATGCCTAAAAATGGAAGTCCCCTGACATC
>JAGGAX010008487.1:0-17493 GCA_017657335.1 Termitomyces titanicus | reverse complement strand
CCAAATAATCATGTGATCTGTCGCGTCGCGTCGGCATGTGTGTGTCGTCGTGCTAAAATTTAATAAAAACTCATATTTAGCACATAGTACTTATATATTCAAGCACTTAGTGCGAATTTAAACAGTTAACCGGTTAGGTTAGCAGGTTAGGGTTGGTGAGGGTTAGTCTGCCCCGCAGGGTCTTGGCTGATTTATCAAAAGAGCCGCGAAGGCGGTTCGCCCGGTTAGCGATTAGGGTTCGGGTTAGGTTAGGTGACCTCTATCTCTGATTAAAATCCTTTGTATTGGTCAATAAGAGCCTTAAACTCTCCCTAGTCAAGTAGTCAATAATGGAGGCCGCCCATCATTGTTGTGGTTTGTGTATGGCATCCGCCTCACTATCACATCCATTCCAAATCATGTGCCTTCAAATATCTCTGGGCAGGGTTGCGCCTCCTTGATTGTGGGATAGCATGACGTACGTCCTAGGACGCTATCTTGATTTTCATTATGGGATGGATACATATCATGTATCATGATTACGGTAGGCTCATCGCTTGATCCTTGATGGATTTGCAAATATGTACTACATATCGAATTCAATTTTCAAAAGATGTGAGTAGTACTGGCTGTACTTCAGCGTCTAATCCTCTTGCCAATATAAGTGAATGTATGTATATAGAAACAGCGTATACACACACCGGGAACTTGATCTCTTGTTTTCTGATTCTCCTATATTGATGGAAATCACTTGGCGTTGCAGAGTCATGAACCGTCCGAGTCCATTGTGGATGATGAATTAATGACTCGCTTGTCGAATGGTATGGATATAGAATCAGCACTGTACACACCAGCATCTCGATCTTTTTGTTCTCGACATTGATTGTAATGGAAGACAGTTCTAGACTCATCATTGATATGACGACCCATGAGCGCCACCAAAGACTTGGAAATAGCCTACGAGACTTATCCTAAACTTGGTTCAAAGCTGAGTCATTCGATCCACAGTATTCGAAGGGATATCCGACCATGATTTAACCACCATTGACACTGGGTTTGCCACAGCCATTCCAAGCTCTGGCTGCTAGCGCTGGTGCTTCGATAACGAGCCGGTAGCAAAAAGATTCCAAAACAGATGTTTTATCCCTAAGCCCTTCCATTACTGAGATCTGAGATGAAGCGCTGCTATTACCATTTGGAGGGAGGACGTACAGTGTGGATGTGTGGCTATGGATGTTGATCATCATGTGCATGTTCGGAGATGTTCGGTGAAATTCTTCTTTCAGCGTCTCATATTCGACCAATACCAGTGAATAAATGGATGTATGATCACCACATGGATACACACACAGGGTATCGTGACTTGGGTTTTTTTCTCTCAGCAATCATTGTGATGGAAGGTCTGGCAGTCCTGAGCCATGACATTCGCGCCACCATTGAGCATTGAATATAGCTTATGCCAGATACTACATTTTCACAGTATTGGATATCGATGAATATGGAAGATGTCGATTTTTCACTTTCTGTTAGTAAGTAATTCGCCGGTTCTTCTGATGTGGTTTCAGCCATAGCCACTTTAGTAAGTTCCGAGTGCTGGCGCTACAGCAATGAGCGGTAAAAACGGTAAGTACTTTGGAAAAGTACGTTCTTTCCTTTTCCCCTTGAGGCAAGGCGCTGCTAGTATCACACATAGTACATGTACTATGCGGTACATATACTAGTATCCGACCTTTCTTTCGTTATACGAATTCTTTTCTGACAATGATTGAGATCGGCTCCACCTAACACGGAGTCCGCTACTCACCTCAGCGAAGAATTCACTGTAGTCTATGGGTAAGCATGCTTGGTGCGTCGTTGAGCCAACCAGAGGCGAATTGGAAGACCGTTTTCTACATGGAGATCGACGATTTGATATATGCAAAAGTTTATACTGACACTCTATTCCATTTGATTCTGACGTGTGGCATTGCCTGGGCCGTACAGCCACTTGGAATTCAGTGCCGCTGGTGTTTCGACAAGACATTCCGAACTTTAATCTTCCATTTCGTCTATCATCCTGGCATCTTGGAATTACTTCTTGACCCTGATGAGGCTATTTGCTATTGTACCTCTTGACCCTGGTAAGGCTATTTACTATCGGTGTTGTAGGTGTCCGGAACGGCAGAGCTGGGATTTGGATATCATGTAGAAATTAATTTTAAAGTTACCACTGGACACTTAATTACATCTGATTTTGATGTTTTGATGGGGGCTTGCCACAACCATTGGGCGTTCGACAACGGCAGGCGTGACAAAAGTTTTACTTCCTATTTCCTAGTGTTATTATTTAATAGTGACCCTGTTAAGACTGTTATCGATATTGTAGGCATCGATATCGGTAGAACTGAGGCTTCATTTGATTGTTTTCATCCCCCCGGATCGTGATAATTCCGAGTCGGTATTCAAAAATACCTACTAGTGACGCCACTACTTACTCCTGGCCTGGTATTGGCCCAAAAGTGCCGTGAATAATCCTCACTTCCACCCTTGGAATACAAGAGGTTGGTATAATAATTGTAAAGCAATTAGATCCGAGACTTTAGAAAGTCAGCACTTCAGGAAGAAAAGCTTATCAGGCGCCCGGCATTGAGCCAGGATCAATTTGAAAGTTTCGCTTCACAACCTGGTGACATTACGTGTCGGTCCAATGTGGGTAGTAGCCAAGGGGAATACGACTCGGCTTCGGACAATGCCAGAGTGCTATGTCATTAATTCTACCCACGGTGTGCAGATCATAGTTGTAAAAACAATACCTTAACTGGGCAACCTGAAAGGACCGTCCTATTTTTATTTTTCATGTCATGTTCAGTATCGACGTCAGATGCCAGTTCCACAAGTTACGAAACGTTATTTACCATAAGCAGTCTATATCCGACAGAACTGCTTCCTGTGTCCAAGTCGCTGCCAACCCGAAACAAAGTATCAAGGACGTAATGATGTATAAACGCTTAGGACTTTCAAGGCGAGACCGAGAGGCTATTCGACGAGCAATCGGAGATGGAAGACTCGCATTTTGGACTTCTAATGTCGTGATCAGTATAGGAAAGTGGCTTGCTGCTTGATGCCAGGCGGTAATTCACAGCCAATTTTGAACCCCAGTAGTGCGCGCATGTTATCCCCAACGAACAGCCTCAAAACGAAGCAGAGTCGACAGGGTGATGAAACCAAGGTAGATGGTTGATGCATTACAACTAGATATGACAATAATCGGTCCGTGTGCTGGTTTCGTTGGACAGTAACGGGAGGCAGAAGACGACTCCACTCAAACCACAGCCTAGCTTGTCGCTCTACAAATGTCGGCAGAAGGTGGGATTGCGCTTCACCGCTCCAAAAGCCTCTCGGAGTTCAAGGTTTGCCGGTGATAAACGATGCTGCGGCAGATTTTTCAAGGTCGCTGACCAACTAGGGGAAATCGTTGCTTTCACTTTTTACATCATGATTCAGAATCAAAGGGGAGATTCATTACTTTATCGATTCCGTACAAAACTCGTAGCAGGGCCATCACGTCTCATGACACCCAGGTTTACTGTATAAGGAGACCAAAATGAGCACCGGACGGATATCTTGACTGGGCACGTACCAGGTCTTCGTTCCCATCCTCGCTTCTTAGAAACGGGCCCTTTAAGGCCTAGACTATTATTGAGGAACTTTTTGGCTTTGGCCGATGGTAGTGTAGACGCCCCGGCAGTTGCACCTGGCGTCAACGTTCTAATTGTATGTGACCTGTACAAAATATTTTTAAGATGTATGGGTCGCAAATAGATTAGGTAAATGCATACCCGATGAGAATGTCTTTTGGTGGTGCACCGCTGCGGACGCGTTTTCTGGGGTTACTTCGCACCGGTAGATCTTGCTTTGCTTTGCGCTTCGACGCTGTCTTTGTGACCGTGGAGGCAAATGCGGAGATAAAGAGGTGGTCTGGGAGATGGTTCGAACTTGTTTTTGGGTTGAGTTGGTCCCCAGACTCCATCTCCTCGTCGTTATCCTCCGCATCAGAATCTAGTTTATTGGTCCGCTGTCCAGGGGCCTCATCTGAATCAAGATCTTTACCCGTGAACTTTTCTTCATTCTCATCAGAGTCATATGCGTCCTCGCCCGAAACATCATCCTCATCCATCTCCTCGGCGGCCTCTTGCATAGCCCTCTCCATTCGAGTCTGAAGATTCACTTCACCATCATTGGGCTCATCCTTCCGCCTTCGCTTACTGGTCTCCGCCTGTTCTTTAAGCCTGCGGTCCTTTTCCTTATTTTTCAGCTTTCTCTTTACTTTTTCCGCAGCGTGAGCTCGTTGGAGCGCGTCATCGCTTTTTTTAATGTTACGTTTTGATTGGGCGAGTGAAACGCTCTCGGGTGCATCGTCTTCACTGCTGGAAGCAGAATCTTCGTAAGATGGAGCCATTATTAGAATCTACCATGTTCGCTGTTTAAGGCTTATGTGTTAAACATACCAGTGGGACTTACTTTGATATTCTGAGGAATCCTGTTCGTTGTTGCCCAACGAAAAGCAAAGCTGATTACTAATTTCACACGATGCAATAAATGCCGAAATATTGTCAACCACTCGGCATTTGACGTGGCCATGGGTTTTGCGCAATTGAAATAGGTACCTGTAGCAGTATCTAACAAGCTTGGGATACATCATTTCTCGATTTCCATGACGCGGCGCTTCACCAACGTTGGTTGTGGCAGACGACAATACATATGATCGTGATAACTGCACCTCCCTGCACCGGCTTCAGTTTCATGGTTTGGAGTTTTGTTTCCAGACCACATGATAACGAGGGTGAGCAAGGTACGGTCACTACGGAGTCAATAAAAGCTGAATTGTGCAGTTCAACCTCTCATAAACTTATGGATACAAATCTACTCATCGAGCTGTATCTCGGATGAACCCCTATTGCGAACCCAGAATTCGCTTGTGAGCACAGCTGTTTCCTATTTTCCGAACGGTGACCAACCTATCACTTGAGGCAGGTCGAGATGTCCATCTGAAACGCATACCCATTTGGGATCGGCGTCAATCTCCAGATGGGGTGCCATTGTTCTCTTTTATCGATGATACGTGCCAATGCGGCGGCGGCCACGGCAGGCAATAGATCCACATCTGATTATGAACATTGGGGCTATTGACTCTCCCATCCCACAGGACACGGAGGACACGGATACGAAGGACACCTCGAGTCATGTGCTGTCAGCCGGGGTTTTCGGTGCGAAGGGGATCTCTGAGATGTGCCTGACAAACCTGTGCCACAGAGATGTGGGATGTAAATATGGAGCGGGAAGGTTTGAAGTTTCTGGTGGCCTACTTGCATTGGTTCTCCGTGTCTAGAAGAGGTTGTACCTGGTCCGTTTCTGGCACCTTTCGAACTGATCCTTCCTAAATCCCTCCTGTTCTTCCTCGGATGTTCGGTGTAATAACCTCCGTGGCGCAACTCACGTGGAGACGAACAGCATTCATTATAAAGTCGATGATTGCGGGCCATAAACCAAATCCAACATCACTGTTTCCCCTTAGTCTCGATATCAACATGTTGCTCCGTATATTTTTCACATTAACTGCTCTCGGCCTATTTTATCGTATAGCACTTTGGGCGTTTAGATTCCTGTTCGTAGAATCGCCATTCAAGAACATACCTGGGCCTCCCGCAGAATCTTGGTTCAAGGGTAAGAATGATCGTGTTTGTTTCGTACACCTTGTAAAGTGCTCTTCAGGTAATCTTGGTCAGCTATTCAATTCCAAGGGCCTTCCATTCCACCAAGAGCTCGTTGAGCGATTTGGAGGCATGGTCAAAGTTCAGGGGTTTTTTGGGGTGAGTCACTACTTGTACTTCTGAGTCGAGTCAGAACCTCAAACGTGCGATCAGGATGAACAACTCTACATTTCCGATCCGAGAGCTCTTCAGTGTATCATAATGAAAGACCAAGACGCTTTTGAAGAAACTGCCGTTTTTGTTGAGTGAGTGCCTAACCGATCTCGACGGTTTTCATTGTCTAAGCAGGTCCCCATTTCAAGAACAAACAAGGTTATTTTTGGTCCCGGACTGGTGGCGACAATCGGTCCGCATGTTTCTTTTCACCGATGATGTGACGAAGACTAATGAGCTTCTAGGGGACCATCACAAGAAGCAAAGGAAGATTGTCGCTCCTATTTTCTCTGTAACCCAACTACGGCAGTTGACTCCAATTATATATGAAGTTGCAGACAAAGTTTGTGTTAATTTAGGCCTGCACTCGGATGCCGTTTCTGATATCTTCTGTACGGTAGCTGTCAGGTGTTCTCAAGAAAGAAGCGATGCGCCGCGAAACAGAAACCGGCGAGAGCGTTCTGGACATGTCTGAATGGATGTCTCGAGTAGCTTTGGAGACGGTGGGACAGACCATTTTAGACTACTCATTCGATCCGCTCGATTCTCCTGCCACCAATCCATACACAGCTGCTGTCAAGGAACTTATGTATGTTACAAAGTCTACCTTTGGTAGCCTCTTTCTGACAATCTGATCCCTGAAGCCCCACCATATTTTCTCTTTCTCTTGTTCGACAATTCGCTCCTTTCCTATCGCGGCTCGGCACACCTGCATTCAGGAGAAGACTGGTTGAGCGAATACCTAACCAAGCAATTCAGAAAGTTAAAGACATGTCGGATGTGATGCATGCGACAGCCACTGAAATTCTGCGAAGGAAGCGGGAAGACATCATCGAGGAGATTGAAACCGAGTCTCCCGATTCTTCTCCTGCGAAGGATATCATCAGCGTTTTACGTGAGTCTTCCTATCTCAACCTCATCCAGACGGCTGACATCGGATTCAATTCATGTAGTGCGTGCGAATAACCGGGCGAACGTCAACGAAAAGCTCAGCGAGGCAGAATTGACTGGACAGATGACGTGAGTTGTTGTTCAATGTGGACCGTGGACGGAGGATGCTTCGGTGCTGATGACAAAATTTTCATTAGTGTCCTTATCTTTGGTGCGCAGGACACAACATCTTCGGCTCTTTCCAGGATTCTTTACCTTTTGTCAATATATCCTGATGTTCAAGCCAAAGTACGGAACGAAATCCGCGAGAAGCTCCGCCAGCAGCGGGCCGAAGGGGACATCTCTGGGCGTTTGAATTATGACAATGTTATGTCTTTGCCTATTTTGGATGCCACAATCAAGGAGACTCTCAGGTTGTAAGTTGTCATGCTTTTAGAATAGGTTAGGAGACTTTTGCTGACCAATCATTTACAGATACCCACCCGTTCCTTTCGTTCGACGCACGTAAGCTGTATTTTCATTCTCTCGGTCGAACTCCGAAAGCTAAACCACCTACATAGCGCTGTGAAAGAGAGGACCATCCCGTATTCAGAAGTTGACGGGGATCTTCACCCTTCGACGGTTACCATACCCGTCGGGACTACACTGTTCGTGGGAATTGCGGGCAGCAATCGCCTAGAGTCCGTCTGGGGCCCTGACGCGAAGGAATGGAAACCTGAGCGATGGCTGACAGGAGTTGTGCCCGTGACGAATTCTCGAGTACGTCTACCGGGAGTTTATTCTGGAATGTGAGTCACATACAAGCGATGGATGGGTGATCTTTGACTCATACGCTTTACTTGACAGGATGTCGTTCCTAGGTGGCGGAAGGTCCTGCGTGTGAGTATTCTGTTATCTTTCATCTTATTACAATTGCTCAATTTTCGAAATAGTGGATACAGGTTTGCACAAGTGGAAATGAGTAAGCGGTCATGTGTATTGTAGATTACATTTCCATCTAACTTTGTCCCACAGAAATTCTGCTATCCGTGCTGCTCACTACCTTTGAATTCTCCCCGACGGACGACAAGATCGTGTGGAATCTTTCTCAAATCATATCGCCGTCTGTTCAAACATCCCGGATGACTTCTGAAGGGCCTGTGAGAGATGAAAAGAAAGGCCTTCCTCTGGTCATCCGCCGTCTGGCTGATGATGAAAACTGATAAGTCAAATCAAGCACTGCGGATTTCTTATATCCTTCATCACGTATACCCAAGTAACAAAAAAAAAATAATTCATGCTGTAGCCTTCAATCCTTAATTCTTAGTTTACATAAACTTGAACTTTATTCCGTGTCATATTCTACGGTACTTAATGTGAAGTCAAAATAATCTTTACAAGTTCTGCCTTTAGAATCCGACTTCACAGATGTTAAGCACAATCGTCAACTTGCTCGATTCGTTTTCTCCGGGGTATCATACGAGATCGTGAAGGAGTATCCTATATTGATGGTGGACAGTGCGTTTGGAAGCTCCATGTCAACTAGACATCTAATATTACAAAGTTTGGTCTAGTCCACGCCATACTTGCTATTACCTTCCCCAAGATGTTTCTTGCCTAAATACTGGTTGTCACTTAACTGGAAAAAATCGGATCTGTAGACGCGGCCCAAAAACTTGGTTTCTCGAAGCTCTTCAGTAAAACACATCGAAAAGAGGGGCCTCACTGGGAGTTGAACCCAGGACCTCCTCGAGAATAACCAGTTAAGGTCCCAAACGAGGAATCATGCTACTAGACCATAAGGCCGCTGAAGATTATGGAAATGATCATTTCGTAGAGGCGATTAGCAAATGATGCCATCACATCCGAAACTCCGAAGTCCGACCGAACATCCGGTTCCGACCCTCGGACAACTTGAACGTGTCCAAGGTAACGAAGTTCGGACGTTTTTTCTAATTTCTTACTTACCTATCTTCTTTCAACGCAGTTCTTTCTGTCAACCAGAAGCAACTTTATTTTGCCTCTCGATGCCTTCCTTTATGATGACTCTTACTGACTACGTTCTGCCTGTCTCGAATTCTCTCTCGTTCTGGATCTCATTTCTGCCGACGGTCGACAGTTTACGACATTATTCATCACTAGCATTGTTCCCTAAATCACGGAGGTTTTGTCAAGACAACCGCCTGCAGCTGGTGTCTGCTGGTTGTGGATGCCAAATACTTACAATTCAGTGGAGTATCTTGTACCCTCAAATGTCAGGCAACCACGACAGGGCGCCACTGACGTAGACAAGATGTGCTATCAGAACTCGCACTCCTGTGGCTACGGTTGCAGAGAGCCTATTCCGCCGAGTGTAGGTGCTAGCCTGAATGACCCTCAAACTGTCACCAGTGAACCCTAGGCTAATCGTCGCCGGATAACCCGAGTACTGTACTCTTCACCACTCTCTTTCCAACTCAGGACATGCGTCTAGCATGTGTTGGTTATATAGGATACCGGATTTATATGTGATCATGCGTGGACTTTTTCAAGTCTATTTATCAGCTTCGAAATGTCACTTGTCTATCTACTTATTGACGATTAACACACACAAGAGGCCATTTTTGGACTGCATTGAAAAGGAGTTTGTAGAGGCCGAGGTCGTTTGTTTGGATTCAATGTACTTGAAGTAATTGATACATTTCATTTGTCCCTGAGTCAACGTTTTCCGAGCTCGGAGACTTAAAAATAACAGAGAGAGAAGGATGCCATGAAGGAGGTGTTCTATTCAGTTTCTGGTAAGAACCGAGCATCATATCGATGCATCAACAGCGTATTTGAACAATAGAAATCACTTTGTTTCTAGAAAACACTCAAGTCAGCTTTGAATGGATTGACGATACGCTTCATGCACACATGTTTCCTTCCTCCTGGAGTCAAGTTATCAGAACAGGGGTTGTGGTAGCCAAATCAAGCACGTTGTGATGGTGTGACTGGAATACATTGATCGCGTGCCTGACCGCTTTGGACCACCAAAGCCAAAAGGCCATCACTTGTATCTCAACGACAACCAACCCAATTCCTTTGTATCGACGAAGCGCCATGGAGGCTTGAGCTGCCGAGGTCCCAAGGGCCCTCCCCTCCTCAATCCGCTTTGTTATCTTAATCCTTGGCCACTCGACCAATAGCCGGCCGTCGAATCCCATTTTAATCCTCTATAACTCGTATGACAGGGCCTCAGCTAGGCCCACATGGACAACGCCACTCAAGAACGTCAAGAACTAGAGATTACCGCGCTTAAATCAATTTACGAAGAGAATTTCTTCGAGACTCCACCGCCCAAAGCATGGAAAGTCAGTGACTTGTTTCTTTGAGTTTCTGGATCGTGTTGACGTCCTACGAGGGGGCCGTGCGTCTGCCAGAGTTTGTTATACGGGTCACGCATCCAATTCACGAGAAGATTAGCTTTTACTTAAATGTCAAGTAAGCTTGTACATCTATTACAGTCGAGCCATGAACCTGGAACTTATTGCCTTGGTATAGACTGCCAAAGACGTACCCTGCCCTTGCGTGCCCTATCTTTACTATCCAGAAGCCTATCGAAGGCTTAAGCAGCGACGATGTGACGATACTCTCGCACAAGATAACTTCAGAGGCACAAAAGAATCGAGGCACGGAAATGGTCTTTGAGATCGTCAATCTATGCCAAGACTGGCTGGAGAACAATGTGAGGCCAAGGAATGAGGTGACTCAGTCGCTGGCGGTGCAAATGACTCAGAGAGCTGAGGAGGAGGAGCGGGTCAGTCCATTGATCGTTTTACTTTTTGACGTTAATAACGATCCGAAGGCGAGGAAACGTCAGGTAGCCGAAGAGGCTGAACGGGAAGCACGCGAGGCCTTCGAAAGAGAGGAAGAGTTCAAGGAGGAAGCTTTGAGACAGCTAGCTGAGAGGGAGCTTCAATACAAAGCTCGCAAGCGGGCTAATTCTGAGGCGACAATGATTCCATCTTCTGGAGATACAATGACAGAATCCTTCCCTCATAATGTGAGAGTAGATGGTGTAACGTTCAATACCGTGAGATTATTCCATCCTCGGCAAGGTACGTCTCCCTTACTTTTCCTTCTACGACTCGTCTTGACTTGTATTAGAATGCCTGGGAACTGTGTACATGGCCGACCCCGTCTGCGACGACATCAACACCACACTCCCGCTAGAGCTTTACATCGTCCACTTCTATTCGCAATACTACACCACTAATCAGGGCCGTAAGAAGCTCAAGCAAGTTGAGGCTGAGATTCAGCGTCTAACGACTATTCGTCATCCCAATCACACGAGCGTCTTTGCCGTCAAGCTTACCCAGCCCCACTCAAGCGGGCCCTCGACCCTCATAGTTCTCTCAGAACAGGCTCCTTCGTTGACGCTGCAAGATGTGCTAGAAGACACGCAGTCCCTGCGCGAGGACCGCGCATCGGTATGTATTTCGTTCTTACCACTCAAGTTTCCGGCTAATCTAACCTGTACACTAGGAATACCTCGCACAAATCCTCTCAGGCTTGAACGCTATTCACGCGGGGGATCTTGTTCACCGAGGTAAGATCATGAACGCCTGCCTTGCTAGTGTCCCGTTCTCAAACATATGCAGGCATTAATGCTCGATGTATCGGACTTGTCCCCGGCGATCGCCCGCACTCAAAACAAGTCAAACTCGGACGGGTTGGGTACCCAACGTGGTTATTGGACTTGCATCGGTCCAACCCATTCGGAACGAATTTGCCGCCTATAGAAGAGATGCCAATCCCTGAGGGATGGCGAGTATTTTTTTTGTTATTGCTTTGAGACTAAGGCTAAGGTGGGATGTATTTGTAGGTTGTCTAGAGAAGAAAAGAACGAGTCGGCATTGCTTTACACGCGTCAACGAGACATTCATGCTGTCGGGATTGTGTTACTTCAGATGCTTTTAGGTTTGGACGTGATAGAACGATTTGCCAATGTCCACGAAGCTCTCCAGTCTTGTATGTGCCCTTACCCTCATCAATATAATCTCACCGTATTTCACACTCACGCTCAAATATAGCACTCCTTTCAAGCTCCCTAGCACGACACGCAACCAACATGATCCTTCCCTCGAAAAAGACGCATACATCTTGTCTGAGTCTCCTAGGTGACCTCGCAGAGACATCACTCCAAGGTAGCAGCAGCAGCATACAAACACCTTCTCGAGCCATTGCGGTACCCTTATCTGCAGGGTTAAAAACGCCCGTGCCGTTCATGCACGAGGGGTCTCCGGAAATATCGATGTTTTTCCCCCCGCCGCCGAGGCCGCAGCAGATCAGTCGGTGGAAGGAGGATTGGGAGGAGTTAGAACTTTTGGTTTGTTTCGTTTTCTACATTTCGTATGGATACTTTCCCTGACCGTGATTTTATCTCAGGGTAAGGGCGCCTTCGGGTCTGTAGTTAAAGCGAGGAATAAGATCGACAACCGTATCTACGCAAGTGAATCGTCTTCATCCTCGTACCTCTGTCATACGTTAAAAACATGTCTTTCCAGTCAAGAAAGTACGTCTAAAGACTGAAGGCAGTGATGTGAAAATCTTCCGAGAAGTAAACGCCCTAAGCCGGCTCTCCCACCGCTACATCGTCCGGTACTTTACAACCTGGATCGAAATCTCCGACGACCCCGTCTCCTCCAATATATCTGACGATGATTCTGGCACCGGCACTGGTTCCGGCTCAGCTATGACATCCGTCCCCAACTCAAGCGAGCGGTACCTTCCAAGGAATGGAGGGGGCCTAACGATCGACTTTGACGATTTGACGGACCGAAGATCGTCGTCGTCTAAGAGTTCGTTTCCAAGTATCCATTTCGATGCGTCGTCCTCGCCTGGGACGAGTGGAAGTGATGAGGATGGCTTGGAGAATCTTTTTAGGCCGAGGACGGTCAGCGCATTGCCTATTACGCCGCCACCGATGCAGTCGCGGACGTTGTACATTCAGATGGAGTTTGTCGAGCGGCAGACGTTGAAGGAGGTACGCCCTCGTGTCATGTATATGATGGTTGTATGACTGATTCGTGTCTAAATAGCGTATCGATGAAGGAATCACCCAGGATGAGGCGTGGAGACTCTTCCAGCAGATCGTTGACGCCCTTGTCCATATGTCGACTCTTTCGATTTTGCACAGAGATATCAAGCTCACAAACATCTTCATTGGTAAGAGGCACTTTTCATGCCTGCTTCAAAGCCTGATTTTCCCCCCGTAGATGCTAAAGGAGACTGTAAAGGTACGTGTCCGTGACCGGAAGGACTGGCGACATAACTCATCTTTTACTTAGTTGGTGACTTTGGGCTCGCCACTTCTAGTTTGGCTGCTGTGGACCCATCGGACGTGTCCCCCAAAGCGATGGCCACAGAAGACATGACTCTTGGTACAGATGTCCATTTACTCTACGTCTCAAACCACTGACCTATCTCTGCCAGAGGTTGGAACCAGACTATACATCGCTCCCGAAGTCCAGTCGCGAAAGCGCGGCCCCAGAAACCACAACAAGGCGGACTTGTATAGTCTTGGGGTACGTCAATCACCAGTCTCTCACGTACGGGACCTGACCCTTCTATAGATTGTTTTCTTTGAGATGAATTACACTTTTTCAACAGGTGCTGAACGCATTGCGGTCATTGAGGATTTGAGGAAACCTGGAATCTTCTTTCCAAGCGGATGGGATTCTTCTCGCCATCGCCAGCGGGAAAGTGAGTACTTCGTTGGTCATCCCTGATACCCTCTTGCTTATCGACGAGCAGTTATTACATGGCTTCTTCAGCATCGCCCAGAAGATCGGCCCACGGCGGTTGAGCTTTCTCAGAGCCCTCTCTTGCCTTCACGGATTGAAGATGAATACTTCAAAGGAGCTTTAAACCTGATGAGTTCGTAGTCTGGTTCTATTTCTATCACTCTTCACTCACCACCTTCCAGCCAAGGCTGACTCGCCACATCAACGTGCCGTACTCAACTCGCTCTTTAGCCAGCCGCCGCGGCCCGGTAGAGGCTTTATATACGACCTTGAAGCTGATCCACCCGAACATGCCGCATTAAACGACATCGTACATGACCGTCTCGCAGCCCTTTTTAGACTTCACGGTGCTGTAGACATGGAGCCCCCATTGCTTATGCCCGTAATGGATGTCGAGGATGAAAGTCAGAAGGCGGTGTTCATTGATCGCAACGGAGACATTGTCACTCTCCCCGACAATCTCATTGTCCCGTTCGCAAGGCTCGCTGCCCGCGGCAGTATCAGTCGAATCAAGCGGTATCATATCGCCAATATCTTCCGACCAAAGTCAGTTCCTAATCTTGCCACCTCAGTTTCACTTTCTGATTCTTGTACGCAGTCAGGTTGCAGGCCATCCGAAGATTCAGAAAGCCGCCGTTTTCGATATCATCACCTACGACCTCGAGTTTGGCCCTATCGCAGCTGGCGCTGAACTGATTGCAGTTGCCAACGATTGCCTAAACAGCTTCCCTAATCTTGCGCCAAACTATGATATTCATATCTCCCATTCCAACAGTGGGTTTTCTTTTACAAATGTACAGTAAAAACACAAGACAATTTCTGTTAGTTGTGGACCTTATCCTCACTCGGCTTCCTTCGGGCCAACGCAATGCCGTCATTGACATACTCACTCAACCGAAGTCAACGATTTCCCAGAAGCGAGCCCTTCTCCTGAAACGTGGCCTTCTTAGGAGCACAGCCGACGAATTAGAGGTTTTGACTGATATAGGTACACTCCAAGAGTTGTTACTCATCTTAAAATACTGAGCCAGTTTTAGACGAAGATATTGACGATTTCATGTCTCGTGTGGAGAGATTATCGCCTGCTCTCGTGGGTTTGATGAACCCTTATGTCCAGGAGTTGAAGAAGACCGTAGAGTTTGCCAAAGTGACAAAAGTCGCGAGATCGATTTCATTCCGTCCTCTCATGCTCGGAAACCACAATACCCATTTCAGAGATGGAATCCTGGTTGAGGTTGTTCGGAAGAATAGACATTCAGACGTACTTGTTGCAGGTGGCCGGTATGCTTCCATATTTTCTCAGTCGCTCTTTCTTAGCGACCTTCTTTTTTGTGCAAAGTTACGATTATCTCATTGGCCGACATGCTTCCCTCAAGTCGCAGTCACAGAAAGTGTGCGCCATGGGTCTACAGATTGCTGTAGAGAAGATTACGCTGGCATTGGCGTCGTATCAGAGTTCCTCCGTTAAGGCGCTCGTCAAGGAAGAACGTTCCTTTGGATATTGGAGTCCTCGTCGATGCGATGTCTATGTCGTGTCATATCATCCCGGACATCTTCAGGATCGCCTGGAGGTTGTATCCTATCTATGGGAGCAAAATATCAGTGCCGATCTCATGTATGAGTCGGGCTTGGCTGACGCTGATCATGAGAACCACCTTGATACATGTGCGAGAGAAGGAATACTGTGTGTCTCTCCCATTTTTACCTTGTATCCAGAAATTTCTGATCTGCGATCATAGCTTCGTCGTTTATCCTCGCCCTCGTTCGGCACGCAGGGACCAAGCTGCTTTCAAGGTCAAAAGCATACTGAAGGGATCTGAGACGGATTGTTCGTTATATTCTTATCTCATCTATTTTAACCGAGGATCTAATTGCCTGCGTCCAGTAACACGACAAGAACTCGTGGGATGGTTACAGCACGAAATCGCAGAGCAAAAACGAATAGATCTTGCCACATCTGGTGCCCCGATTGTCTCAGACACAAGCATACAGCCTCCCTCCACAAGAGACCTTTCTATCTCATCGAATGTTCAACTTCTGTTACCGCCAGCGGATATCAAGAAACAGCGGAAGTACGTCAAACAACTCTTTCATGACCGTGGTGAGTTGTGTTTGGTGGCTCTCGACTGGTTGTACTGGATTTTCCATCATTCTCTAGCCTTTGAAACTGGCGCCGAGCTCAAATCAGCCTTCCAGGCAGGTTTGCCGACTCTTGCACTTGACGTGTCACCTGTGGTGTTTGAGGCTATGATGCGAAGCTCTCTGTGGGTCACAGAGGAAGAATCATGGAAATCTATTGTATCCATTTTCCAAACCTCTCATACTGCGTATGCCCACCAAATCCGCGAAGCGGTCCTCAAGCGGAAAGCCGAAGGCCACCGCTTCATGCTTTTATTCGCTGTTCGCGAAGAGCGTGTTCAACTCCTCAATCTATCACACAATGTACGGGATGGATTCAATTAATTTTGTTGTAATTGTATCAGGTGTTCTGACATATTTCGGTACCTATCTCCATGTACATATATATAGTTCTGTTTCCAGAACTCTACTAATGCCCGCTACTATGCCTCACCTGGTTGGGACACTCTGAGTGGTCGTGGATTTTGGTCAGAGTTGGTCACATTTTGTGACAAAGCGTGACATCCGACCAGCCTGACACTCTTCACCAAATGACTCAACGACAAGATTGTCTCACAACCCAAAACAAAGCTGAAAAATCTTGACCAATGAGCAGCTTTCCGCTTAACGATGTGTAGTAGATACCGGGTTATTGGGAGAGCTCGCTGAGCTGGTCCCATGCGCTGAGTTCTGCGCTGAATGTATTGTTTTCTCAACTACGGCATAAAAAGGGAGAGGAGGTAGCGAAAAAGAAAATACAAGTAGCAATATTCTATTAAACAATCCTTGAGATGAAGTGAGAGAAATATAAAATAGAGGACAAATCATTGAGATGAAGTGTCTCTAAAGGACGATATGTTTTCGATTGTTCTCTAGGGAGTGTGATCATGTGTCAATGCAACTTGCACACAAATCGGTCTGGTGAAAGCGAGCTTTAACTCGACTAATGAGCAGCTTTCTGCTTAACGACGTGTAGTAGATACCGGGTTATTGGGAGAGCTCGCTGAGCCGGTCCCACGCACAGAGTTCTGCACTGAATGTATGTATTGTTTTTCAACCACGGCGATACCCTACAATAGTAAAACTGACATCTGATGGTACCGGCTGGTACTGGCATCTCCACCATGTCAACATTCACCACCGCCACCATCTAGGTCTAGAATCTCACCATCTCGAAAGTGCTTCATGTTTTCTCTTGAATTTGGCACATTTAAGCATTTTTTAGTTTACAATAGTAGTGATGTTCCGGCCCGGCTTGACCCAAAAGTGAACCGATCAAAAACCGTTGATCGACGTCTATGTGGGCGACACGTCCCTCGATCGACCCTCGACGCGTCGCGTCGCGACCCCTGGCCATATCACATTGCTTTGTCGCATCGTCGACAATGGCCCATTGTTCTACATTGTGCGGACATCGTATTTAAACCTAGCTACGCTTCACTTTCCCCTCGTCCTGCTTCCTTTCCCTACTCACACAGAGCTCGTCAGTCCATCGGACTCGGCTTTTTTGTTTCTGCAGGACACACTTTTTGGCGGGCACCACGCCTTCGCTAGGTCGTTTTCGCCTCCCCAACGGTCGGTTTGCCCCAGCAAACTACTGCCCCCCGTCTCCCCACCGCAACCTCCCGCATCACCATGGCCTCCCTTCACTTACTCCATCTCCAACACTCTCTCCCTTCATGCCCGAACTCGACCCGCCTACCTTGAACCTTGATGGCGCAGATCCGCAGCCACAGGATTCAGCACCAGGCAGCGATCCTGCACTCGCAGGGATGACACGGCGGGAGTTTGCCGCAATTCTCGCCGCCGTGACTAGGATAAAATAATGACATTTTTGTAGATATCTATACTATGTT
>JAGGAX010008486.1:0-10505 GCA_017657335.1 Termitomyces titanicus | reverse complement strand
AATCACAAGATTATGCTTGAAACTATTGTAAACAAAAATTGAAAAATTTTAGCATTTTAATCAATAACATAGGTAAAACTAAAAGGTTTCTTTTTTACCCAAAGTTTAAAATATATTTCAAATACATCAATGCACCCTGTGTGTCTCAATTCTGAATTTAAAACAACGTGTTTGTGAACACATGACTGCTTGGACTGATCCGCATGACCGCGTTTGTTCTGGATCGGGCAATGTGAAGAGGGTGAGATTGCCTGGGGTTAATTTTGTGCCTAGATATTTCTCGTCCCCTTCATTCACTCCTTTGTCTTCATTTGTTCATATACCTGTGACCAGTGTTGTGACGACCCCATCATCTCACACTGCGCTACCAGGTATGTTTCTCCTCTCATCAGCAAAATGGTCGCTCTGGTATTTGTCTGTATGTGACGTTAGACCCATGGACATAGAAAACACAGTTGGCATAGCATCAATCTACATATTAGCCTCATTTTATTATTGGTCCTCATTGAATGGTATTACAAGAATTATATGTACTAAACAATGATATAGAAGTATGATAGAGTCCATGGAATGTTATGCCATCAAAAGAGGGAAATCCAATTTTGGTTCCACGATCATGAGACCATATAAGGGGAACCCACAGCATCCCCAAGTTTCTGCTAAAATTTATAGCCATCCAAAGTTTTATTATGGATATATGGAAACATAATCATGTAAAATGATTTCTGATGATGGCAACCATTATACAATGATTAAAAGACAAATATAATGACGTGGCAATATAATTGGACCTCACAAAGCCTTATTATGTACAATTCATTATGATACCCTCTTGGCAAAACCTAGTAATAGTTTTCAGTGCTAATTAGCTCAAATAACAAAGAGCTTAGGATGACTACATAAATTTTGATAGTTGCACAATTGGTGACCAAAATGAAAGTGCTATCTAATAAGATAGCATGACATTAACTAAGAGTTGAGCATGCTCAGGTTTGTCAGAATGTTCTCATGGCTTTTTCATCACCCATGACCTCAACATGCTCATCCACTGACAAAACACCCTCACCACTGATGACACACACCACTGCTCATCCCTTTTACCATGTACCCTGCAGACTTGAAACATCAAACTCACAATTCCAAATCAAACCATATTGCTGATGAATTAACATCACTCAAGACATGCTTGATGAAGTTGATCACATCCATCGAAGATGATTTTGAGAGCTTGGCATGGTATTTTAGAGGCAAGATGTGGGGCATAAAAAGAAAGTTGAATCATCTGGGTGAGTTATTCTAAAGCCAATACTACAATATACTTACTGGATGATGCTCCAGGTCATGCTAGTAGTTCCTCTGACCAGCTATTCTGAAGCCAATACTACAATATATTTACTGGATGATGCTCCAGGTCATGCTAGTAGTTCCTCTGACCAGCCTGAGGACTTTTTACTTCTACTCTGGTCTCTATCTACTCCTCCATCCCCATCTCTATCTCACATCTCCTCAGTCACTTTACTCAATCTCATATCAACTTTGTGAGGTACCAAACCATCTGATGATACCAATATCACAGTCAGCATCACAGTAACCACTGAAAAGTCCAAGTCAAACTCAGCAATTTGCACTCAGCAATCTCTCTCTCCTGGCATATCCTCAGTAACTGAATTGGATCCTGACTACAAAGAATATTATGATATGCACTGGGGCCATCTCAAATCAATAGCAAAGGAAACCACTGCATAATTCTGCTGGCTGATAGCGTTGGGAGACTATCATGGCAAAGAGAATATGCCCACGCCGGTTCCTGACCCAAAGACCTCGAAGGTACCGACAAAAGGACAGAATCAAGAAATTGAGAAGAAGAAGCGGGCCAAAGATACCGTACCCATCGACCCTCCCATCGTACTCCAACCCATCTCTAGACTATGGACCAGGACCAGCCAACTGCTTCTTCATCTTATTTGGCGATAGTCAGCTCTTGCGAGTCCCAATTCATCCCTTTGTATCCCATTTCAGACCTTTGCTCGTCTCTTCTACGAAGGCCCCATATGATCGCACCACCCACATTTCAGCCGCCACAATCACCACCCTCACATGCTCTGTGCTTGTTATTCTGTGTCATAATTATCAGTTTCTTGACCAGAGCACCTGTATAATATTTTGAATTCAATTGTTCTGTAACACTATTGTATGGCTACAAATTGTCATATCCCAGCGACTCGTTGAATAAAATATCATCATTTTTCAAGATTGATGTCCTCTTCTTCTTCATATCCTTCAGACAAATCAGATGAATCTTCTAGGTGTTTGTCATAAGCATTGTCATCATTAGTGTGGTTTTCCTGCTCATTCAACTCATCTGAGTCTGGTTCACTCTTGCTGCTCCCAGTAATATTACCATCCACTTTACTTGTCAAACACATTTCAATAGAAAAAGCTTCTTCAGTGTAGGTGAGCAAAGATTGAGTTGCCTCCTGTATTGAACAGTGCCCAATGCCTCTGCCAGTAAATCACATGAACATGTCTTGATTGACAAACCTGGGTCGAGGTTAGTAATATACCAATGATTGATATAAAATCTCAAAAACACTCACATGTTGACATAGTACCTTTCATAATTGAGATTTGATTTGTCTTTATGTTGCGCCATGGATGGTCCCAAGAGATGGTCAATGTATGGACCTGCAAAGCAAGGAATAAGATGGACTGCTCACAGAACATTGCTGGGGTCAGCAAATCCAAATGCTTTGGCTCCCTCCATGAAACCAACTTGATACATCCACTTTGCAGAGAAACCAGATTTTGCCTTTCTGTATAACCCATACCATCGACCCTATAGAAATTCCATTTGTTGAAATTCTCGTTCCTTCATGAGATGTACCTGAGTGTGGAATATTTTAATAATTCTGAAATACCAATATGGGTGTGCGTCTTCATTATCTTTGTCTGCTAAAAACATTAAATTGGACTGTCAATTCAGATTTATCGTATCCTGGTCACATTGATTGTTGTATGTTACATAGTTGATTTGAAGTGTTTTATGTTTGTATATAGTGTCATCCCTGATTAAGATTTTGCAGCGATGTTTGTTTGTAATCTCTACATCAGGAAAGAGATGACTTAGCAAGTGATCCTTCAGTTTGGGGACAAAATCCTGCATGGTTTGATAAGTTCAGTCCTTGAGTTGATTTAACTATTCATTCAGCTTGAATGTGGGATTGTCTTGATGATCCTTTACCCACTTGATCATCTTCATTGGTGTGTGTTTTGTCCTTGAGATGTAATGATGCTCTTTGAGATATGTCTGTGGCATTTCCTCCTCTTCTACTACATCACAGGTTTTCAACACCTGTTCCATCACTTGTGATCTGACCTTGTGTTGCTCCTGTTGGGCTATCTGGTTTTCAAATTGGTTTTTGTTGGTTCAGGCATAGAAAATATTGACATGTTTGTGTTCCTGATTGCCCTAGTAAGGTCAAGATCAACATTCATACTGACAGAAAAACAGATACCATATGAGTAAAATACAAATTGGTAGTGCCATAACATTCAATCATCATTGGATAGTGCACTATTGAGTGCATTTTGGGTGTGTCAATATTGATGGAGTGTTCCTTCAAATATGGTTGGCTTGAGACACTCTTTTGTTTGGTGTTGGCAACTTTGAGATTGTTATGAGTGGATTTTCCAGTCTTCTTGGCCTCTTGAGCTGCTTTCTGATGGGTAGATGCAGCAGCTTCCTTTGGTGTCTCATGGGTCTTGAAAAGTAGGCAAACCTTGGTGGAGAAACTGCAAATTTGCTGTGTGAAAGATTTTGTCAAGGCATGGAACACAGTCAGAGACCACTCTGTGTGCAGATGCATGCCAACAAGCTGATATGAACAAGAGATCTTGTATCTTGTTGTCTACTCCTTGACCTGTCCAAAGAAATAGCTTTTCAAAGCATGGACCTGCAATCTAGTATACAAATTCATTGAAGATAAGGATCACGGTTCACATAGAGAGTTACACACATGTACCAGATATTCAAAGTCTCTCGTGGTCATGCTCTTCATGACAGACACATCATTTTTAAATTTGCAAATTGTTGATCATCTGAAAGAGGAGACCTGACGATATCTGAACAAGTAGTAGAAGTACTCAATTCTTCCATACTTGACCTGACCTGAGATCAAGTTTGGCCACTGATGCTGCATTGTATGTGTACAACATACATATTGGGTGTGTGAAAATACTTCTCCAGACACTGAGCTCGAACTCATGTAAGATATTGCATACAAATAGATCAAAGTAGTTCTCCTTATTTGGCAAGAGTACCTATGAAAAAGGATTCTAACCAGAAGTCTGTCAGTTAGCAATGTACATTTGAATCAAGAAGATATCTCACCTTGACAGGAACCAATAGGAACCAAAGATTCTCCAAGTATCCTGTCAATTGGTTTTCTGTTGATGGTGTACCCTTTTTTGAATATTTTTTTCCTCGCTTTCTTGATGCATGATAGTTGTCCCAAACTATCAACTCATAGTCTTGATGACCAAATGATATTGTGGAGCTTTGTTCCAAGGCAGGTGGGATCCAACCAAGTACTGAGGTCCTTTATTTCTGAAATCAATACTCTTAGATATATAAGTCAGATAACCAAAATCAAAATTAATCTCAACAATAGATTAAACTTGCCTCTCTTTGCAATCAGCCAAATATGCAAAGAATTGTGGGAAGAGTCTTTGATAAACATTATCGCCACACTCGAGAACAATTCCTTTTCTAAACTGCTTGAATCAGTTTGCAACAAAGAAACATTATGATTGCCAGTGTTGGTGGCACACTAAAAGGTTCATTGTACTTGACTTTCACAAGGTCTGGCAACTAGAGATGTATGAGCTCAGATGGGAGAAAGAGAAACATGATAATTTAATCACATACAGATGGTAGATAGACAACATGATGTGCCAAAAAACTTGTACACTGCCTTTGTATATATTTAAGAGAGTCTGCCAAACCATGTGTATAAAGGCCAGAGTGATGCAAAGCTTGCAAGCTGTGTCAAATTGGAGTACAGCATGAGTTGGACAACAGCTATCTCCAGATTACAGCCTTTGACCAGAGTAACACTTTCCTCCAACTTAAGAAAACGATCCCATGTATATACCTTGCCCTAGACACACTGCTTCAGTTTGCTTGCAGAAGGCTTCCAAAAGAGCTGAAAA
This sequence comes from Termitomyces titanicus, assembly GCA_017657335.1. Taxonomy (NCBI): domain Eukaryota; kingdom Fungi; phylum Basidiomycota; class Agaricomycetes; order Agaricales; family Lyophyllaceae; genus Termitomyces; species Termitomyces titanicus. Next base: position 5,294 of record JAGGAX010008486.1, on the reverse strand, counting down.
CCTTGCCAATGAAATTTCCTTGCAACATAATTCTAAATGCCTGATTTGAATAGTTCAATGAAGTCACAATGAAAGAAATTGATATCAAGTGATGGATATTATCTTCTGATGAGAGGGAGTGGGAGTTTCACAGAGCCCTTTCTCCATTTGTCACTTGATAACCAGGAAGGAAGTGACAAACTTTGACTACCACTTTCATCAATGTGTAGGTCATCGAGCCTCTTATTCTCCTGGGCTGTACTAAAGCTGTCAAAGTTCTCATGCTTGGAATCCAGGGCCAAGATAACAGTATACACCAGTTGATCCAGTGTAGAGAGAGTGAGCTTTTTGCATGAATAGAACCAGGACATAAGACAAAAGACAGACACATTCAGAAAAGGGAAAAAATCACTTGTCGCTGACTCTGATTATGGGAGTCCCCTGACAAGTACATGAGGATTATGAAGAAATAAGCTCAGATAGGACTGGGCAGTTTCATTACAGAATTGACAGCCATGTTAGAAGTAAATTTGAACTTGATTGTGTTCTGGCATGACCATTACATGATCTTATGATTACCAATGATCCAGATGTGTCCCTGCTTTATTGGTTCCACATTAACCACAATTGTCAATCATCATGCCCTCCCCTTGTTCAAGTGCCCGATCTCCAGCAAAATTGAGGAAGAAAAAATCTGATAATTTGACAGAATTTCTAGAAGCTCTCAAGAGTGGTATAAATTCCAAAAGTCAGCAAGAAAGGAATTGTAAGCAATTGAATTTTTTATTGATGTACTACTTACTCATTTATTGCTTAGAACAGGGCCCCTGGAGTCTCATTATCATGTAGGGAAACTGATTTGACATCTTGTCAACCCCTTCTTGGACGTTGAGAAGATTTTCATATATGGCCTTGTCAAAAAAGGTCTTATTTGGATGGTAGCAACTTTAGGATGGAAGACTACAATGACAATGACAATGAGACATTGTCAGGTGAAGACAAGGTGGAAAAGTCTGTGCGTACCTGATTGTATGCAGTCTAATACTGACTATATGTGCCGGTGACATCACTATTAGGTGGAGGCATCTGAAAGTGTTTGCCAATATACTCAAAATTAATTGATCCTGCACTTGACCAAACATTAAAAAAACTCTGCGATTCCTGGTATGATATCAATTTATACTGGGTACATTGCAGAATCTGATCACAGTGGTATGTTTCTTCATCAACTGTTTACATGGCATCTGCTGATCTTCCTCTATCAGTATAACAACCAAGCAAACAGCATGCATACCGCAGACACACAAAAGGTGTCTGCGGATCTTCCTCTACTCATGTAACACTTGTTGGTTAAATACCTTCTTCTCAATTTGAAGCTACCCCTTCCGCAATTGAAGACTTCTCATGGCTTTGAGAACTTTTATACAGGATTTTTGAACTGCCCTGGTTGGTTTGGAGCAGATTTTGATGAAGAGTAAGTCACAACTTGAATATAACTCCTATCTCATTGCTCCCATCAGCTTTCTGTCACAATCATGCAATGGCATTGTCGAAGTAATGGCCCATGACTTCCCTGCATTCATGTACAATGAAACACAATTCAACATGGAGGATACCAGCGCAAGCAGCAGCAGCAGTGATGCATCAGACATCCTTAGAGGACTTTGTTGGGGTGCATTACTCATTATCATAAATAATTCCTTCAATAACAACAGTGCATTGATTAGACATGCTACCAGGCCTGCCAGCATATGTTTTTTGGTTCAGAAATTGAACTAAACAAGAAGCATGCAACAAAACCTCTGATCGCAACAAAATACAGTATTGAAAAAATCATGCCTCCCACAATCACATACAGTGCAGCCCAGATAGGCGTAGTCTGTTTAAAGCAATCCCAAACTTATATTAAACCTAGTTGCAACATGCCCTCAACTCCATTATGCAATGAAATGTCCAGGATGGGGTATTCTCTTTGCCAACATCTTATTACAATGTTTTAGCTCTCTTTGACTTGAGCCAATGGGCCAAATAAACACTAGAATTTTGGAACAAGTATGTTTTATTATTAATTCAATATCTATCTAACAAATTGTGGCAGCATCTTCTACACTCGTGATGGAGGTATTTGAAAGAGCCACAAACCTGTTCCTGAGCCCTCAAAAGCTGAAAGCAATATGGCACACCTGAAACAAGCTCAGTGTGAAGAGCAGCAAGCCACACCAGAACAAGAACAACAGCAGAAGGAACATGAAGAAGAGGAACGACACCAAGAAGCTGAGGCCAAGCATCAACACAAGTATAAGGCTGATCAAGATTAAGAGGAGCCTGAGCCAGCAGTGAATAAGTGTTGACATTGTGCCATTGAAGTGAGCCTCCTGCAGAGGAAGTCAAAGAAGTCAAAGCATGTCAAGGTAGATGAGGAAATTGATGACAACATTCATGGCCACAACAATGCCGACACTGAGAGCTTTGTCATTGATATTGATCCTTGGCTGATTGAATACAAAGAAGGTGAGTTTGAACAGAATTGCAAGAAGAAGGGAAAAGGGAAGGCTGTTGAAGATGAGGATGAGAGTGAGTATCATGAGGAAGCTGACCCCCTCTGGTATGAGAGTGAACTTGAAGAAAGGGACCAGTTAGAGGATAATGATGGACAGCCTCAGCTGAGGGGTGAGTATGAGGACAAACATAACAATGATGGTGACCACAACCACAACCATAACAATGATGGGGACAATAACCATGATTGTGACAGCGAGGGCCCAAGTGAATGTGATAGCAGTTCCAATGGTAATGACAACTGTAATGACAGTATTGAGGCAAAGAAAGGCAAGTCATCCAAGAGCACTGAGAAAAAGAAAGTCACAGAGGCTACAAGCAACATTCAGGGCAGCAGCATGGGTCATATTGTAATCAAGGGTCAAAGCAAGATTGTCATTTAGGGCAAGGGTCAAAGTGACGATGCAAGTTGAGGCAACAGTGAGAGTCGAGGTAAGAGTGCTGGAAGCCAAGACAGCTCAAAGGGTTGAGGCAACAGTGTGGCTCAAGGCAGCTCCAAGGGTCAAGGCAACTCAAAGTGATGTGATTCTCTGATTCTCATGCTACTTACTTGGTTGGACTTTGCTCAATTTTGATTTTTTTCTCTGTTTCAATGTTTCTAATGGATGCATGGCTGATTTCTTTCTTATCACTAGTGTACTCATAGCCATTCTCATGGACCCTGTTTGTGTGTTTTATTGTTATGATCACTATGACCATTTGTTATTTTATTGCTATGAACTGTACTACTGCTGCAAAATGTATTACAATGTATTCAATGCTTGACCAACTGTGAGATTGGAATGGAATTGATCATATAATTGTTGCTTTAGCTAATGGCTATAACCTTTACTGTTGATAACTTTGCTGTAATGCCATACTATAAGGATGTTATAGTTTCAGCATTCATATAATCTACTGCATTAATATGACCTACATAGTAATATAGCTCTAACATTTAGTTAGGAATATAATTCCATCCAATGTTGCAACCCAAATTACAATTTTGGTCTAATGTTGAGAGCTACTTATCATTCTATACATCTATACATCAACTTTAGCCACAAATCAATATATTGAGGTCTGTTATATAGGCAGAAATACTTGTATTGCCTTTGATCTCATTTAGTGCCCTGGTTTACCCAAATACCAGAGCGACCATTTTGCTGATGCTTTACTTATATTTACAGACATTCACATTCACTTATAAGTCATCTCACACTGCACTCACAGTCCTTGCCATGCAGATTATATTACACTTTTGTCCATCATGTGTTTATGTCAAATCTAATCTTTCTCCTTTTGTCAGTGTATGACAAGTTCATCAAAGAACTTGCAAAAGCTGCCTCCTCATGCCCTCAATGGTTGTTTTCTCAAAGCATCTAGCATTCCTCCTTCATTTGTCCTCCCCTCAATGAGTGACACTCCCATGGCAGTCTTTCTGGATGTGTTCAATGGGCTCAGCTTTACTGTTGCTTCCCTCTCAGAGACTGTAAAGCAGATCATGAGAGATTGAGCACCACCTTGGTGAGTGTGGTATGAGTGGCACTGGTTGATCAGAGCGTCATGTGAACAATGAATGATCTTGTTGAGCTGGAGTGTAGCCATCCAAGGGAAGCAGAGGTCATTGGGGCAGGATTGCTGGGAAAGTGGAAAGGGATGAGGGAAGTGGTGAAAGAGGGGCTCCAATCCAAAGCCATGGTGAGGTGATGCCAGTCAATTTTGATTCTAGGGTTAGTGCTTGGCAGCCAGGGCAAGCTGAGGACATGGGGGGTGTTCTCATGCAAGCAAGTGACAAGCATACATACCTCCTGCATGCTACCATTCTAAAAAGTGAGGGGGACAAAAGCATAGTGTGTGATGCTGCCAGCAGAGGTTGGATTGCTATTGAACAAACATAAATGAATGGGTGCAGGGAGTTGTATGAGAGGCAGCAAAGCTTGGTGTGCTCAAGAGTCATTGAGAATGTTGGTGGTGGTGGCACTGTTGACCAGTGTAGCAATGGGTTTGGAACAGGGATCAGAGAAGGTGTGAAGGATGAAGGATTGGGAGGAGCAGAAGGAATAACCGGTGCAGGTGTCTGGAGCAGGGGCCAATGCACATAAGTGAGTAACTGATGCAGAGAAGATGTTGGGGTCAATTCCACAATTTAGCACATCTTCAATGTCCACTGTCTTGTTTTCTGCATATTGGAAGTTGTACTCATCGCTGTCAACAATCCAGACAGTGTGGCCAAGAGTGCTCTGATTGGTCTGAACAAAGTGTCCAGGCTTACCACATAGCAGACAGACACTGTTGCAGCGCTCTTGTTCCTTAGTCTCCTCAGGCACAGCAACTCAGGGACATCCAATGTTGTGTGCCTGGTTAGCCTGTAGTAGTTTCTCACCTTCCACAGATTCCTTGTGGTCATGTCCTTAGCAATCCTCATCATCACAACCCAATGGGCATGGCTCAGCAGTTTCCTCCATTTCAGTGGCTTGTAGTTGGGATGATGAGTGTGGCGTAGAACAATTTTGATTGCCACTCTGTGTAAGGGTGACCTCTGGAGGCCGTGGCTGAATCACACAACTGGCAGAGGGAGATCCAAAGTCTATTGAGGACTGTACAGATATATACATGTATAACTACACACCTGGCAGAGGGAGATCCAAAGAGAACAAGTCTGGGGATCCCCTGTGCCAGAGGCGACGCTTCAGAGGCTCTGGAAGCGTGGGAAGTACCTGTACAGTACACATAAGCCACCAACAACAAGAGAAAATCCAAAAGGAGCAAATCTC
>JAGGAX010008485.1:5313-17730 GCA_017657335.1 Termitomyces titanicus | reverse complement strand
TTGGACGGTGGCTGTGCACTTATGTGAGTTATGTCCCAATCGGGACATAACTCACCTCCAGACACATGACATGAGCCTAATTTTCAACCCAGCCCTACCGCAAATCCGCATGTTTATGATGAAAAACCGACTAGAAATGCGCTCTTGCCGTATACATAGGAAATGAACATGTTTTACTACAACTAATATCCGGGTTAGGACCGATCCAGGCCTCTGATATTAGCTCATGCGCGACTTCAAACATACTTAGTGCTGATACCTGATGTAGTAGAGACCTCGAGGCAAGTCTCATGGGCAAATCCCACAAGTTTGAGAACACGTTTATCGGCCAGATGACCAACTAGTAGCAGGTAATCCTCTATAATTACATCCCTTTGGTTCATAACATCAAGGCAGAGAAAGTACACACGACTTACTTCCAGAGAAACTACACGATGACATCCAACTCTGCAGGCGAGCAATTTGATATCATCTTCGCAGGTGGTAAGTGCCTATCCTCCTTAGACTACGACAGTACTCCGAGTTCAACCCGCATCTCAGGAGGTGCCTCCGCATGTGTTACTGCAGGGAGACTTGCGCAAGCCGATCCTGATCTAAAGATACTGGTTTGACATCATCTCACTCAGAACATTATGAAGTCATTGACTGAGCCATCATTTTGAAAGATCTTAGAGGCAGGACCCTTAACACAGGATAAACTAGATCACATCCAACCCGCACGCTACTTCCGCAATCTCAAGCGCTCAAGCGAGACTTTTACACGACACCAGAGTAAACCTAGCACAGCTTTATCAGGTCGTTCGCTGACAGTCCCTGTGGGGCGCTGCCTTGGAGGAGGATCTAGTATCAACTGTGCGGACTCCTTTCTTGCTTCCACGTCGACTCCATTTGATGACATATACCCTAGTCACCGTGTACACGCGTGCCGCTGCTTCGGATTATGATGACTGGGAAACGGTCCATGGGAATGATGGTTGGGGGTCGGAACATCTGATTCCTTTGTTGAAGAAGGTGAGAATTTAGTTCTCACACTTTTGGAGATACCTCTTGACTTGTGGCAACTTAGATAGAGACTTTTCAACCCAAAGGCGATTTTCCTACACATGGAACGTCCGGGCCTATCAAGGTCTCTTTTGCGCCAGAGACCAATGTAGGGTCAGAGTTTCTTAAGGTTGCGTCAGAGTACGACAAGGAACGGGGATTTACTGAGGACGTGAATGATTTTCATACCTGCAATGTTTATGGTGTCTGTAATATTCCTTTTCATGTCTTCATTCCAGTCTGCTCATATTGGTTACCAGAGATGGCCAAAGTACGCATCTGTCTGTCTGTTCAATCATGGAATACGTATCCTCACAAGCATCTCGCGATCAAGGTACATCGATGAGACTACTGGTCGACGTTCGGATGTTCCTCACCATTATATTTACAACCACACGGAACATACGAAGCTCAAGATACTTGAGCGACGTCGCGTCGTCCGAGTCATCTTTAAGTATGTTACATTTGACTTCAAACTGACAGAGCTGTGGGTTGACGTATTCCAAAATATAGGAACTTCTGTGCAATCGGCGTTGAACATGTCAGTGATCTTGGGCGTCACTCCAAAGATACTCATGAGTGGACTGTATCTTATGCTTCGAAATTAATTGTTGTCTCAGCTGGTGCATTCGGCTCGCCTGCTATCTTAGAGAGGTATCCACTCCTCTTTTGACACATTCTCTTACTATCTCTCCTGATGTTGGTATTTGAAAAAGATCCGGCATTGGAGGGGCAGATGTGCTTAGAAGGAATGGCATCCCGCAAATTGTGGATCTTCTGGGTGTAGGGGAACATTATATTGGTAATTCTGATCTTGGTCTCTTCGCGAAATCCACAGAAACTAATCATCTCATGAAGACCACAATGTCATCTTCCCACCATACTTTGCTAGTGAAGATGCGGATACTATGGACGTAATTTTTCGTGGAAGTGAAGCTGAGATCGAACGTGAAGCTCGTTCTAATGGTCTTGATTTTGCAACAACTCATTTCCCTTCGACCAGCATTCTCAAAGCGCTGGGCGGAGGATGGCCAGGGTCCGATGGCACAGAAGTACAACTACAAATACCGCAATTCAATTATCACCTGATAAATGCCTTAGTGGGCTTGACGCAGGCATCAAGCTGCGACCCAACGCGGACGACCTCAAAGAAATAGGATTGCATTTCGAGACAAGATGGAAGAACTATTTCGTAAATGCTCCAGACAAGCCTGTGATGTGGCTCGGGACCTTCGCTGCGTGAGAGCTCGCGCCGCGTTCATTAGCTAAGTACTAATATGGCCCTCTTTACAGTTATGTGGGAAATGACTCGTCTGCTCCGCATTGTAAATACTTCTCAGTCGCATACTATATCGTAAGTCTCTGTGATGGCTACTTTCATGACTGTTGTGCATATGACAAACTGAGAAATCGACAGGAATATCCTGTCTCTAAAGGTCACGTACACATATCCGCTGGTATGGACCCATATGGGAAACTCGATTTCGAGACTGGATTCCTTGATGAGTGAGTGAGTATCATCAAGTTTAGCCCAGACCTGGATTGGAAATCCTCTCCAGCCTGGCTGATCTCGGGATCCTGCGATGGGGCTACAAGCGAAGCCGAGAGTTTTCTCGACGGATGCAAGTCTATCGTGGCGAATTCTTACCAGGTCATCCTGAGTTTCCTGAGGGTAGTGAGGCCGCTGCATATGACCGCGCGCAGCCCGTGGAGATCTCTTCATCTAACATCAAGTATTCGGCGGAAGACGATAAAGCGATTGACGAGTATCACAGGAAGACAGGTGTTGTCATTATCATCATATGATGTCGAATACATGCTAATCATATTGTCCTTAGTGGAGACTGCATGGCATTCTGTGTGTCTACTACCCATCTCCAATCGGTAGCCGGCCTCACAATCTTACAGATTGGTACATGCGCTATGAAAGCACGAGAGAAGGGCGGAGTAGTTGACTCCAGACTCGATGTCTATGGCGTTGAGAATCTGAAAGTTGCAGGTGTGTTAACCCATCTAATCTATATCCGGGTCTTTGAGGTGGTTTTAGATTGTAGCATCACACCATCTAACGTCAGTGCAAACACTTACAACACTGCTTTGGCTATTGGAGAGAAAGCGGCGATCATTATCGCCCAAGATTTGGGTATTAAGGGCGTTTCTGAGGTGTAGAAGTCCATTCTTATACACTCTTCTCCCATGCACATTGTCACATTGTGATGCGGCTCCAATGCGACAATGTTCTCATCTTCACGTAATGGGACAACTTTTTTATGTGTAAGAACACTCTCTCTAGTACTTGATGATCGAGACCTGAAATAACACGAAGAATGGTGAATGAGCCCCAGGGTCGTGCCCGTGAAGGGAGACAACGGAGGACTGTTTCGAAACTCTTCTCTGCGACATGCTTCTCGTGACTCGCCATCCTAAAGTTAGCCAAAACTGTGAGTAATCCTGATTCAAAGAGCTCTGTAGATTGATGTGACCATGTCTGCTGCCAAATAATCCCGCTTCTCACATACTTTTTTAGGGCCAAAGTTATGAGCTACTTTGTTTGGACAAGTCACACCACGCCAGATATCCCAAGACAATCGTATATATTGCTTTGGTCTATAACACGAAACCAGTAACCCACGGGCATTACTTCCAACTTCATTTACAAGACACAACGTGATGGCCTTGAGATCTCCAAGCGAGGAGTTTGATATCATCTTCATAGGAGGTAAGTACCTCTCCTACTGCAATAAGTAGTACAAGCTTAACTTTCGACCCAGGAGGTACCTCTGCATGCGTTACTGCGGGAAGACTTGCGCAAGCCGATCCGAATTTGAAGATTCTGGTCCGACATCATCTACTTAAATATTATCGAGACACCCTGACCCGTCGTTTGAAAGATTTTAGAAACAGGACCTCTAACACAGGACAAACTAGAACATATCCAACCCGCACGCTGCTTTGGCAACCTCAAGGGCTTAAGAGAGACTTTCACGCTGCACCAAAGCAAACCCAGCGCAGCAGTGTCAGGTCGTTCGTTGATGATGTTAACAGGACGTTGCCTCGGAGGAGGATCTAGTGTAAACTGTGCGCACTCCATTCCCTCATGACGAAACCATCTGAATAACTCCAAGTGTAGTTGTCATGTACACGCGTGCTGCCGGGTCGGATTATGACGACTGGGATACGGTCCATGGGAATAATGGTTGGGGATCGAAGTATATGATTCCTCTGTTGAAGAAAGTGAGGATTTTGGTTCTCACGCTCCTCGATATTGCTTACTTGGGGCATCATAGGCAGAGACCTTTCAACCCAAAGGAGATTTTCCTACACACGGAAGATCAGGTCCTATCCAGGTCTCTTTTGCGCCCGAAACCAATGTGGCGTCAAAGTTTCTGGAGGTTGCTTCGGAATATGACAAGGAACGGAAGTTCGCCGAGGATCTGAATGGATTCTATTCCTGCAACGTTTATGGGGTCCGTAATCTCCTTTCTACTTGTCTTTATTGACCTTTTTAATGCTTCAGTCACTAGAAATGGCCAAGGTACTGACCTGTGTGTTCCTTCTAATCCAGGACACGTATCCTCACAAGTATTTCATAATCTAGATACATCGATGGTACCACTGGCCAACGTTCGGATGTTCCTCATCATTATATCTATAACCATACGGAACACACAAAGCTCAAGATACTTGAGCGACGTCGCGCCACCCGAGTCATCTTTGAGTACGTTACACTTAACTTCAAGCTGACTCTAGAGTTATAACCAATATCCATGTATCATAAAATGCAGGAACCTCCGTGCAGTCGGAGTCGAACACGTCAGTGACCTTGTGCGTCATTCCGAAGATATCCACGAGGCAGCTACATCCTATGCTTCAAAGTTAGTTGTTGTCTCGGCTGGTGCCTTTGGTTCGCCTGCTATTCTAGAGAGGTATGCTCTCCTCTTTCTTTCAAGACATTTTCTGGCCACCTTTACTGATGTTGGTATTCGGAAAAGATCAGGTATCGGAGGAACAGGCATACTCAGAAGGAACGGCATCCCTCAAATTGTAAATCTTCCTGGAGTGGGAGAGCATTATATGGGTGAAATTTTCTCAATGTCTTCAATAAATGCATGGAAACTCATTATCTTACCAAGATCACCCTAAGAACTGGGTGCCATACTTTGCCAGTGAAGATGCAGACACTATGGATGCGATTTTCCACGGAAGTGAAGCCGAGATCAAACGTGGGGCTCTTCCTAATCGATCTGACTGTATTATCTCATGTCCAATCAATTAGCATTCGCGAAGCGCTGGGCTGAAGATGGCCAAGGCCTGATGGCACAGAAGTAAGTCCAGCTCTGACGATCGCCCTCAAACCATCAACTCATATATCTTTTAGTGGTTTTGATGCGGGCATTAAGCTGAGACCCAACGCGGATGACCTCAAAGAAATAGGACCACATTTCGAGACCAGATGGAAGAACTATTTCGAAAAAGCTCCCGACAAGCCTGTGATGTGGTTCGGGCCCTTCGCTACGTGAGAGATTCCCCATTCATGAATAACAATCTGATGTGATCATTTCCTCAGTTATGCGGGAAACGATTCGTTTGCTCCGCATCGTAAATACTTCTCACTGGGTTACTACATTGTAGGCTTTTCGATCTCACCTCCATGACTGTAGTATAGAGCAGAAACTAAGATGCTATTGACAGGAATACCCTGTCTCCACAGGTCGCGTGCATATATCTGCCGGTCTGAATCCGTATGGGAAACTCGACTTCGAGGCGGGATTCCTTGACGAGTGAGTGGCAACCGCTTTAGCCCCTACTTTGCCTGATAATCCTGTCTAGCCCAGTTGATCTTGGGATATTGAGATGGGGCTACAAGAAAAGTCGGGAATTCGCTCGACGGATGCAGGTCTACCGTGGTGAAGTCGTTCCTGACCATCCAGATTTTCCTGAGGGAAGCGAGGCCAGTGCTCATGCTTCCGCGCAGCCTGTGGAGATCTCCTCGCCTGATATCAAATATTCTGCTGAAGACGATAGAGTGATCGATGAATATCACCGAAAGATGGGTTTGTCATTCTCCTCATATCAAACAAAGCATGTGTTGATTATGTTGTCTCAGTGGATACTTCATGGCACTCGGTGTGTTCAGCTCCTGGCTTGAGTCGGTAGTTGGCGTCACGATTTTACAGATAGGTACATGTGCTATGAAACCACGAGAGAAGAGTGGAGTAGTTGACTCCAGACTCAATGTCTACGGCGTCCAGAACTTGAAAGTTGCAGGTGCGTCAACCTCTCTCTAAGATGTAAGATGTATCTGTCATTGAAGTGGCTTAGATTGCAGCATTGCACCATCCAATGTCAGTGCCAACACATATAACACTGCTTTGGCCATCGGGGAGAAGGCAGCTGTTATTATCGCCCAAGATCTGGGCATCAAGGGTATTTCAGAGGTGTGACTGCTTAGTCCTTATGCGCTGTTGTCCCATGCTTTGTGGCAATTGCACTTGCTTTCACATGAAGTTGCTCTTGAGCTCGTCAACAAAAAAAATATCATGCGACGTGGACGTCTTCTGAAGATAATCACCACACTACTGGAGAATGATATCATAGCTAAGGTAATCAATTCATTTCTTTTTTTTGCATGGCAAAAAATTGTAAAATTTTCAAATTTTCTTTGAGCTCTCATTCCGAAACTCCGTGAGGCATTTTCTTTTTTCTCTTTACCATTCTCATAATCAACAAATTGATTTCTTGATGGTTCCCTAAGTCTCTAGATTTGTGACTTCGATATACCACCTATGTACGGCCCTGCTAGCAAGGGATCTCGCGATCAAAAGTAGTGGTAGCGCTTGAGCGCCTCCCCTTGTCTTGGTCTCAGCCTGTCTCAGCCTGTTCTACGTATGTACGTTCGCGGTCGTTCCGTGGGCAATCTTATCAATTCAGTCGATCGATCAACGTACGGGAGGCGTCGATCAACAGCACGGGATATGTAGTGGCGCCTCCGTTGCCCGAAGCGGTCGCCGTACTCGAGATTTTTCTTCGGGTGGCCGACGCCATGAGGAACCGAGATATAAAGGCGCAATACCGTGTTCCTCGTTTCTCATAGTCCACTCTCCTTCCCTTCTTTGTACTAGCCACACTCTCTTCAACTACTTTATTCCACACATAATGAAGTTTGCGACATCTCTCCTTGGCCTGGTCGCCATTGCTCAGTCCGCTTCTGCTCATTGTGAGTGTTCAATCACCAGTCATGACATTATTGCTCATCTCTACAGACATTTTCAACGCCCTCGTATACGGTAACGAGACGTCGACCGCTGCAGTTCGCCAGGCACAAAACAACTCGCCAGTCAAGTCGGTCACCTCTCCCGACATGAGGTGCAACGTTGACCCTTATTCTGCGACGGAGACAGTCACAGTCTCTGCCAACGATACTATTGGCTTCAAACTTTCAGCCGCAATCTTCCATCAGGGCCCTGCGGCTATCTACCTCGGTGAAGCTCCTGGCAACGTTTCCGATTGGGACGGAAGTGGCGCTCGTTGGTTCAAGGTATGTTGTTTTGCTTCTCTAATCGGAACTTCCAGCTGATTCTTTACTTTAGATTGCCGAGTGGGGCGCAACCTTCAACCCTGTCAACTTTACCGATATCGGCAAGACCGAGCTCACTACTACTATTCCCGCCAACACCACTTCAGGACAGGTTCGTTGAATCATCTCCCTTCCGATGACCAATATCATACTCACCCCTTCCTCAGTATCTTGTTCGTGCTGAGCAGATTGGCCTTCACAATCCTCCTCCCGAATATTACGTTGGTTGTGCCCAAATCAACATTGTCAACGGTGGCAACGGAAATCCTGAAAAGGTCTCCATTCCGGGCCACATCAATCCTAACGGTGAGCAGTGTCTCTTTTATCGTTTTGGCCCAGGGACTGATACCGATGACCATGTAGACCCCGGGGTCACTGCCAACATGTACCAATATCCTCCCCTTCAGAACTACACCGTCCCTGGCCCGGCTGTCTGGCACGGTTGAACTACCTAAGATTATCGTCTGTAGTATACTATGTTATCGTTATATAGTGTCAACTTTGAACAGGTTCAAAGTTGTTCGTAATCCAAACCTTTCAAGCTGAAATCAGAGGCGATCAAGTTATCAGGCTTATGGATCGAGTATTAAGCTGTCATTTTCCCTCGTGTTGACAAGTCCGTGTCCTTGGGGACATCGCATGTTCAAGTGTGGTCGATCTACTACCAAAGAGCTTAATAGACGATTGATACCGTACGTACGTTCTTTGTCCACTTTCCTAGTCTCCTCTTCTCTACATGCTGGACCCCTTGTAAGTATCTTACCAGTACATTTCCGAAGTAGAAGAGCGTCATAAAAATAGATACGGTAAATGATGGAATCAGTCTCCCGGGCCGATCCTGAACGTTTGAACGCCCTTGACCTCATTTCAAGACGAACCCCCTGAGCTCATCATTTAATATGCTCGTTCACCACCCCACTGGGCCTCATGCCCAACACCTGGGAATATTAAGCTTGCCAGGATCATGTCTCACAAAGGTTCAATCTGACCAACCCCTTCATCCAGTTCAGTGCTCTATTCTCCTTCGTAAGTGTGTTCGTTACACGGCGGTTCGTCATAGTAAAGCACGTTCTTACAGATTATGTTGTGGACTCCGGGCGCTCAAGGTCTGGCTCACGATATCCTTGCTTTCCAAGTTGAAGAACTCGGATGGATTGCGTTTTCTATCATATCAGTATCGCTCGTCTTCATGTATAGTATTTCCGCAGCCGGTAACCCCCCTCCCCGGACTTCATCGTTGGTTCGCCCTAACAACTACCTCGCGATATCAAAGGGACGAAAGGCCGCAATAACTGCTGCAATAACACTAGAACAACGTCGAAGAACTATTCGCGAGAACTGGTCAACGAATGGATTTCGCTTGAAGCGACTTCCGCCAGAACTTCAGCTTCTTGTTTTGTCTTATAGTACAGACTCACCAAAGACATACCGGGCCCTCGTCCTTGTTTCACGATATATCTACCACTCGACTCTGCGTGCCTGCCTGCCTATCATGCCGATCACCTTGAGCTCTACAAAACAGCTCGCATCATTCGCGAGGCTTGTCCACAGACATAAAAGCTCACGCCATGGGTTACCTTCTAAACCAGGTAATCTAGTTCATCGTCTTTGGATTTCTCCCCTCCGAAACGAAGACTTCATACAAACATACTACATTCTGCGCGCATGTACAAATGTCCGTGTACTCGCCTGTGACGCACGAGGGCTCGCTTTGATCACCAGTTCCCCGAGGTTCAGACACACGATGTGCAGAGACTTGACTCTCCTTCTATCGCATCCTCAATGGGATAGCGCCTTGAATACGCCGAGTGGGCTTCAATTCTTTCAGCAATTGACACACTTGCGTGTCATGGGAGAACACAGTGTGCCAAAGACATTATCTTGCAGTCACCTTTTGCATCTCTCGTATTCGGAACGATTCAGCCCTGATTCGGACATTGATGACTCTGAGATCAAAATGCCATCGGCTCTCAGTAATAGGTTGATCTTCCCTTCTCTTCGGCAGGTAGTCTTGACCAGGGGATGTGGTCTACAGGAAAAGACGCCGCTCTTGTGTAACCCGAGACTAGTATTGCTCGACGTGCGCAGAGATTTAACGGAGATGGAGATTTGGTGCAATGGTTTTAAGGGACAAAGTCTATGGCAACAGGCGGCACAGGCTTTGCCGGCACCAAAGAAGCCTACAGCCTAGGGCGATAAATGCTGGTTTCGTATCGTGTGCCATCCGAGTCGCAGGTTCGACGTTTGTAACAGTAATTATATCCCAGAGCACGTCTCGTTCTATATAGAGCATCCTTGGACAGTCGGTCTTTTCGTTGGATATAGACTCAGCCACTCTCTAGTTTTATCTGGGAAGACAATAGAACACTTCTGGAAGTTATATCAGCTGCTGAAATGGACAAGGGATTGTCGGTATACTTGAGAGCTCGAATTGCTTCCATCGTTTCCAATTGGTTATGAGCAACCGACACATAGTGCAATTGCGAAAGAAATGGATAGTTCAGAGCATAACTTTTCAGTATATACGAGGTTGTCAGCTTCCTCTCAATGAAGAGCTCCACGATTTGGCAACAAAGTGGATGTAATAACATTATGGGCCACCAATGTTCAACATAACAATAGGAGAAATTTCTAAAGCTCTCACACAGACGACAATAGAATGATTGTGATGGCGGAGAGGATCAACAGAGACGATTCAACCAAAACGAACTATACAGAGACTTGAACATGACTATCCCACCCACGGATCCATAACCCATAACCCATGGCCCAAAAACCAAAACCAAAACCATCTTCCAAAACCAATCCCGCTAGAACGACTGAGGCCAATAGATACACAATATTTAAATGTTGGATACACTAGCCATTGTCAGTCAATCGTCAACACAAATTTACCTCCTGATAGACGGAGAACGAATAATGATACAGCCTCACTGGCACGCACGGCAACGTAGGCCACCCCCGTTCGCGTGTTCAGGCGATGACGCAGTAAATTTTAGATTGGCTGCCAGCTGCCTCCTGGTTGACGGGCTCGGCGTCAGCGGGGTTAGAAGAAGAGGTGTTGAGAGCGACGAAAGAATCCATGTGAGAAGTGATTTGTTCGGGTGAGCTGTGTTTGCTGGAGTGAGCTTGGGGACCTTGGGGCTCTGGCTAGGGTGGTTTTTATACGTTTGGGTAATGCAAGGTACGATTAAGGTACAATGATCATACATAGGCCTGACGATGTGTGGACCCAAAAACAATCAGTGTCCCCCTCTTTGCGCCCATCTGTGTAAAGTTCAAAGATACATGAACAATACGGACCCCCAGTGTCAGCAGTTGCACCAGATAGATATAATTTTAAACATGTAGGCGTGTTTTCACGGTCAAGGTGATTTTTAGTGTGGGAGATTATTGTCTCGAGCATGGAGAGTTCTGTCGAGCCTCGGTGAATTTTCTCAATGACAATGACAGAGTGTGCGAGTGACCAGTCCTGATAGACGCGCCGACGACTGTTAATAACATACCGAGGCGTATTGTTGTAGTACGACCTTAGCTATTATAGGTAAATATCAGAATAGTAACATAGTAACATTGGTCACTCGTGACACTAGTGACTTGGAACTAGTCAGTCACCGTTCGAACGCACACCTTGTTTCTTCACTGTTGTTAAAATATAGGATAGGATAAGGAAGCTCGTTCGGTGAAGCTCATGGTGAACAATCGCGTAACAGATCCTTGCGCCAGATGAATGAATCCTCTACTGTCGTTAACTTTCCAGAGCATACTTGATACTTATAGGACCAATCTCAGGAGATAGAGATCTGGTGCAATGGTTCGAAAGGACAAAGTCTATGGCAGCAGTACTACATAGTACACATGAGAGCTCGAATTTACTTCCATCGTTTTCGATCGGTTATGAGCACCGACACACATTGTAATTGTGGAAGAAATAGATAGTTCAGAGCGACCTTCCAGTATATACGACGTTGTCAGCTGCTTCCTTCACGAATTGGCAACAAATAACATCTAGCGATTTTAGGGAGAAATTTCTCAAGCTCGCACACGCAGACAGCAATAAGAAATGATTGTGATGGCAGACAGGATCAACAGAGACGATTCAACCAAAACGAACTACTTGAGGACGGAATACGACTATCCCATGACCCATAATCCATAACCCCCAAAAAAAACAAAAACCAAAAACCATCTTCCAAATCCAATCCTGTTAGAACGACAGAGGCCAATAGATACACAATATTTAAGTGTTGGATACACTATATAGTCCATTGTCAGTCAATCCGATCGGCAACACAACTGAGAGATGGAGAACGGGAAACGAACTCACAGAATAATGATACAGCCCTAACCGGCGCGCAATGCAACTTGAACATATGCCACCCCCTCCCCCCCATTTGCGTGTTGACGTTCAAGCGATGACGCAGTAAATTTCAGATTGACTGCCAGCTTCCTCCTGGTTGACAGGCCCGGCGTCAGCGGGGTTATAAGCAGCGAAAGTCAAGTTGAGAGCGACGAAAAGATCCATTTATGTAGAGTTGGTGGTGGTGATGTGGAGAGATTGGTTAGGTTTGAGCTGTGGTTTGCTGGAGCGGATGAACCTGGGACTTTGGGACTCTGGCTGGGGTGTTTTTATACGACTGGAGGGACAATAATCATAATCTGCGTGGACTGAAAAACAATTAGCGCATCCCCCCCCCCCTATGACGAAGGTGTAGACTGAATTACCGACACAAGGAGACATGAACAATACGGACCCAAGTGTCGCGTGTCGCGTGTCACTGTCAGCGGTTCCACCAGAT
>JAGGAX010008484.1:0-17829 GCA_017657335.1 Termitomyces titanicus | reverse complement strand
GAGACACAGCGGTTGCATCGTACGGCATCACATTCTTCGCAGAAAAAGAGGGTATGGAGAGGATGGAAGCTGGCAGACGATGAAGGGAGATGGGGAGGTGGAGGTACGGGGGAGCTCGAGAGGCATGGACAGTGGTATGTAACGCTCGCGGCCATCGTCGAGGTAATTAGGACTTGTATTTAAATTGTCACATTATGTAACCATGACTTCATAATAGGGTTGATACTTAGGGGTTCAGAAATAGTTGAACTCAAGTTACACTACAACTTCATTATGAATCCCAGTGCGTCCTATCCTTTTTCCTTTGTCTATTCCACACTGACCTTTCGAAGCTTTTCCATACACCGATGCTGAACTGAAAAAAGCAGGCTTGCTTGGTGAAGGCGAGTCGCTTTGTCTATTCTTCGCGTCGTACATGCATAGTACTTACCATCTCCCCTATAGGAGTCTCCGAAGCGGCTGCGGACACGCTTCAAATGATGAGAGAACATCCAGAGCTGCTCAGCGAGTCGTTCTACTTCTTTCCACGTCTATACCGCACTGACCACCTTCCGTTCAGAGCCCGACCTGTTCGCCCTTGAATGCCTCAACATGCAGTGCCATCAATACAAGGGCCCCCAGCTCCCCAACACTCGACGACTCATTATACACGACGTCCAGTTTCTCCACCCTCGCCTTCGCTAGCGAGGCGATCCTTGTTTCCGAGCACGGTCCCGATCCTTACGAGAGGGCCTCCTATTTCAACGGCATCACTGGGGACGATGACCACCCGGAAATCGTGTACCGTCCCGACTACTTCACGACGCCATTCTCCAAACCCACTGGAAGATTCGCCCATATCCCCATCAAGTCAGCCCGCAGAGTCTTTGGTACCCCGCTCAATCATGTCTGGGATGCTGTTCTTCCCCAGATTCGCGACATCATCAACGCCCAGAACGTTCAGTGGTCCTCCATTGACCCGGCCCGCTTCTTCACTCACGGTCCGACAGGAGAGGAAGAGAAGGGGAGTCTTGGTCCGATCGTCATCTGGATCGGCGTCCTGCCCGGTTCTACCTCCCCCAACACAGCCCACGATGTCTCTCAAGAGATCCTTGCTCTTCTGCGGAAGAACGGGGTTGAGGGTGTTGTGGTAGAATGGAGGGAGGCAGTCCTGCAGAGGTTGGCAGGGCTGGCAGGTCCTTCTTTCATGCGACATGCCGACACCACCGATGCCACCCACTACGTCCGCCGATTCCTTACTCCTCTTCTCGGTGTTCCCCTTACAACTCAAGAAATGGAGTATAGGGAATCCCAGGGTACACTTACCCTGTGGTTTCTTGAGAACACAGACGACGACGGCAATCCTAGCGATAGGGTTTATGGGGTCAGCAATTGTCATGTCTTACGCAAGAACACCACCGTCGATTACTCGCACAAGGGCGGTGCACCGAAAAAGCATGTGTGTGTGTGTGGTATGCACCGATTCCAGCGTGGCCTCGACGAGATCACGGACGCTATCGCTGATCGTGTTCTTCTTGTTCGACATTACGCCGAAGATATTGTCAGAGTGCAAGCAAGGGAGGAGCAGGACCCCGAGAGTGCAAAAATGATAAGGCGGATTCAACGCAATCTGGAAGAGAACGAAGCCATCACCGATCTCAGGCTCATCTACAGTGAAGTCATCAAATATTAGTCAGATCTAAGAAAGCTCTACCGCAACATCGGCCATGTTCATTGTGCCCCAGCCATCAAGGTTGACAAAGGCAGCACACAATATACGGCGGACTGGGCTGTGTTCTTGGCTGCAGAGGCGAAGGTCAAGGATGCGTTCGAAGGAAACGTGATTGATCTTGGTGCATTTCGATTTATCTTTCTTGCATCTCCTTTGTCTGATGAAATCAATCCTTATCTAGGATCTAAGTTTTCTCGTCTGGAAATTACCAAGATGTTCTATCCTGCGAGTGGTGGAGCAACCACATTCAAGTTTCCTGCGGAGAGGAAGCTCAAGATATCTGGCTGCGCCACAAAGGAGGAACTTGCCATCCTTGAAGAGTTTGATCATGAAGGTGAGCGATGCCTTATGGTCGGCAAAGACGGTAACACCACCGACCTCACCGTCGGACGCTATGCCGGCTTGGAATCATTCATCAACTCAGCTGGTGTGGAGTCCAAGGAGCTCGCCATCTACGGCTCTGGCAACAAGACCATTGAACCTTTCTCTGACAAAGGGGACTCGGGGTCTCTTGTCTGGCACATGAAGAACGGCAAAGCTCATATCGTCGGCCAACTGCACTCTGGTAACAACAGAGGCGGCTTAACTAGCAATCATGTCACCTATTGTACTCTGGTTGGTGGCTCCTGGCGCAGATTAAGAAAAAGTACAAGAATGCTGTATTCTACCCTGACACCTGGCCGGTTCTTTCTTCTGGTTCATAGATGTGTCGCATCTGTCATCGTGGCCTTCATCGTCGGACACTTTCATCCTTTGTGTACTGTATTTCTTACTCTTCATATATATGTTTCTCTCCATTGCCGGCTACTTGTTTCCCTCGCATGAAAGTGTTTACATGACTCTACACTTGTTATCGCACTTATGAATGAACATTTGTGAAGATAGATGCCTAGGTAATGTCTAGGTTGAGCATAGATCTGAACCATCAACGCTCGTTGAAGTCCTTGAATTTCCACGAATCATCAGACCCCAGCGCGCACGCTGAAAGGACGAAACTTGATACTTCGCCTGCAGGTCGTCTGTGGCCAAGGAAAATGATACGCTTTCCAGTGACAAGGGCATTGAACAAAATCCTACAGATCGTCTCTGGACTCCGGACCAAGTCGTATTTACATTACATCGCGCAGCTGACCCCATGGAACTGCCTGTTTTGCCGTCAAAGTCGGAATAGACAAAAGCGGTGACTGTAATGTTGTATTCCGCTTAGCTCACAGTAAGTAATCTCCTGGGAACAAATCATTTGAATCTGTCTCAACCACGCTGACTTGGAATTAGAAGCTCCGCCTTCCCAATTGCAAGAGCTTCTAAGGTGTGATCAAATTTTTGGGGTACTTATGGTACATACCATTCTTGGCATTGCTATTCTTCTCTTCTCCTCGGCCACCCGACGCCTTCTTGTTACCTCGTGATCTCTCCATTTACACCTCGACAAAGTGAAAGGCTGACAGTCTACGGCGACTTGTTACCGCCTCCGAGCGCGTGTTAACTTAGCTCTAGATCTCGGTAGAATTCAAACCCCCGGTGTCTCGTAAAACCTGGTATAAAAGCAACTTGAGCAAAGACTGGATATTCAGCCAGAAGCACCCAACAAGCTTCAGTTTCTTAGACCGCTTCACTGCCCATCTCGCGTTCAAACTACCAACTCAATATCTAAACCATGAAGCTCACATCTATCCTTGCACCCTTCGTCCTCCCCACTTTAGCTTGCGCCGTCACTGTCTCTTACGACACAGCCTACGATAACGCAGGAGCCCAACTTACCACTGTCGCCTGCTCTGATGGCCCAAACGGCCTCATCACAGCTGGCTTCTCGACTTTTGGCTCCCTGCCCAATTTCCCGCACATCGGTGGTGCGGCCGCTGTCGAAGGCTGGAACTCAGTCAATTGTGGAACGTGCTGGAGCCTCACGTACACCAATTCCAAGGGTGTCTCCAAGACAATCAATGTATTGGCCGTCGATCATACTGACTCCGGCTTCAATATTGCGATGTCAGCGATGAACGAATTAACGGGCAATCAGGCGGCAGCCCTGGGGCGTGTTGATGTCACATCGGTCCAGGTTGACCCCTCAGTTTGTGGCCTGTGAAGCAGTGTAAGTTGTCCATTAAAATAGAAAACACATTATCCTCAATATGACGATGAAATTATAGAGACCATGAGACTTGTGAATTTGAAAGACGGACGAGTAGCGTAACAGCTTGTATAACCGCAAAGAGGACATTTTATCCGTTGTATATCAAACAAAAATTTGTGACGTACATTGAGTTCAGACACATGTTACAGCCATACCAAGAAAATTCGCAAAGTCTATTAGACCGAAGAGTACCAAGATGTCATGAAGAAAGTTACCGTCGTTCTCTTACTTTCAGCCACACAACAGCAATCACACCAATTCCAAAGCCTGCAATGAACGCGAATAGTACAAGGACATCGCGGTAGTAATTGTTTGAGCCAAATCCGAAAAGCTGGTTGTTTACGCATAAGCTGCGAGCGGAATTGCATGCAGGGGAGAGTTTACCAAATTCATGATCAGGCTAGCAGATACAGTAACAGGCACGCCTTGCAGGGTATCCTGGATTAAAAGGCCTGACCCGACCTCATTGACTGAGAGGGCTTCCAAGGTATATTTCAGGGGACATAACCACTGTAACCATCGGAGGACTGGCGGGATCGCATCGAGGTGGACAAAGAACCCGGCGAATGTCATTTGATAGAGCGCGGTCAGAGCCGAGAGAAGGATCGCTACACCGCCGTTCTGGAATGAGGCACCGAGAAGGAAATTCTAGGAAACCGCAAAGTCAGCATAACAGAAGAGAGAAAGAAGTCGTGGAGCGCACAAAAAGAGTCATTGCCAAAGTATATAATACAAGGATGAAGAGAAATTTGAAGAAATGGGCTGCATCGTGGGCGAGCCCGGCCATCCAATATGTGCTGTCGAGGAAGTCAGGGAAGATGTAACGACATCAGCGAGGTACGTACATGGATGAAACGATGATGGTGGGGATAATGCGCAGTGGGACGACATCGAAAATGAATCGCGAAAGCAGCCAAGAGGTTGGACTGTAGGGTGGTCAAAGCTGATTGTGAAATCGAAGAGAGAAAGTACGTGCCTGTAATACAAACTTGACCTTTCCCGGAGGAAGAGGGGACGAGTTTCCACCACGTTGTAGAGTGCGCTCAGTGACGAAAAAGCTATAAGCGCTCCCTACATGATCACCCATTATATATCTCTCTGGTGTATCACCCAGCTCTCAGCGTTAAACTCACCAGGAAGAACAGGCACCCAACACGCGCTTGGAAGCCCGCAATTGTTGTGTCTATATTGAAGTAGAGTCCACCTAGTGACATTGACATCGATACGCGTGCCAACACCGAAACGACAGGAGAATTCTTACCACAGAAGACGCCGAGGACTGAAGCAACTGCTAGGTGAGTCAAGAACAATGTCTTGTCTCTAAAGTACCCATTAGACATGCGAGATAGTAGAAACTTATCGAAGCTTACCTTTGTAAAATCTTCCACTCCCTCCCAGCAAGGACTTGAAGCTGAGTCAAAAACGTCGTAGCACACGTTAAATGTCGTTCTGAACTGGCCATGGTCGGGGATGAGAAACCACCATGCAGAGCAGCGTTGACTTGCTCGTCGGAGGATACGAGAGTTTGAGGTTTTTCCGCTAATTCATTACCAAATTCTCCATCGAGTTGTTCATTGGGACTTGGGGGCTTGTCTTTATCGCTGATCTGGAAAAGCGATACATTGGGTTCGCTGGCGATGTCCAAGAGATAATCAGCGACATTGTAACCTGGCAAATATGCTGGTACTACGTCCGAAGCAACTCGCGCAAAGTATTCGGAAGGCGCAAAGCCTCCTGGGCCGGAATATAGAGCACGCCCATGTGATAAGAGAAGGATTGAATCAAACGACTGGTAGAGCTTGGAGCTGAAACGTATGACATGAACATCAATCAGCTATAAATCAGATGAAGGTGAGGTTACCTCGGCTGGTGGATGGAAGCGATAACTGGGATGGGATTTGCAGGATCATGAGCGATATCATGAAGGATCTGAGCAACGCGAGATGCAGAAACAGAGTCCAAACCTATGAAAGAAAGTGAGCGTTAACAATATGGAGCAAGTCAGCACATACCTGAAGTTGGTTCATCCAAGATGAGAACATCAGGGCGCGATATCAGCTCCAGACCAATGCTGACCCTCCTCATCTCACCGCCACTTATACCTCTCGACTTTCCTCCCATGTTCTCGCTGTGACCGATACGGACATTCCTCAGCGATGAAATGCCAAGCTTCGCCATGAGCTCCTCAACCATCTCACGTTTTTCAATGTCCTTGACATTTTCAGGTAACCTCAGACGAGCTGCGAATAGCAATGCTTCGTATACAGTCAAAGTGGGGGGAAGGACATCTTGCTGAGGAACAAAACCAATCCTTGGGGCTGTGGTACCCGACAAACCACCATTGGCAGGGAATTTGACGGTTCCGAGAACAAATCCGGACTTGTGTTTTCCAGCAAGGATTTCTGCAAGAGTGGTCTTTCCGGCTCCTAGACGGGGATGAATTTCAACACGAGCAAGAAAGCTGAGTTCAACTTACCACTGGGACCCAAGATCGCCATCATCTGGCCTGCCTTGACAGTCCCTGATACATTGTCGAGTACGGTTTTCTCCTCGTGGGTGCGGAAGAGACCGAAGCTCGACGAGTCGGCAATAGAATATGTTATACCATCCCAATGAACACCAACGTGCATACCCGTGTTGTCACTCTGCTGTATATTGCGAGCCCTCCTTCGCCTTGCGTAGCCGAATAGGATGAAAAGTAATGCCAATAGAACCAATCCTCCGACTACGGCTAAACCGGCGATAACTCCCCCGCTAAGGGATTTCCCGCCGGTACTATTAGGAGCAGTAATCTTTCCTCCAGTGTCGATCACACTCTGCTTGACACACTCTCCGAAAGAGCAGCCATTGAGGGTGAGACCTGACGGTGGGAACAACGATAAAAGAGTATTCTGCTGGAACTGGCAAGTAGCTGTGTTGGTCGAGTTATCGAGGGCATCACAATGAATACCGAGAGTTCCACCGAGGCCATTGATAGTATTTGTGAGGTCGAGACCTCGTGTTCCTCCGCAGAAACTTGTCCCTGTTCTGCATGTGCAACGTAAATTTTGGCAGTCCCAGTTCGCACTAGATGTACCGTTGCCAAGACTTTGGCTACATGTATCGGCCTCACAGTAGAATTGTTCGACACCAGCATAGATTAATTGCACATAGACAGTTCCGGCTTCACCGAAAGTGGTCGTGTTTGGTATAGGCGAGAGAGAAGGCTGCAAGGTGCGCATAATGTTCAGGATAGATTCAAGAGGGTAGATCGCTTGTAAAGTAGGATTCTGTACATATCAGCATGAGAGCATCGAACGAGGTATTTGTCTGACGACGTACGTTTACTTGACAGCTCATTTGACCACCAGCGTAGACTCTCGGAGTCGTGTTGCATGCCAAAGTGTTGTTTTGACCATCGATGGTGTCTGAAGCGGAAGATGTCCCGCCAGATGAGACGAACGCTCCCTGACAAGCGTTAGATGTTTGGCAAACATTACATCCCGTTCCAGTCCATCCCTGTTCACATGAGCAGCCAGATGCCGTGAGATTAGAGAAAGAGTCCGAGCTGGGTGTGAGTGGGCGTTGAGCACCCTGAAAGATATTTCCACCGCAGGCGAGCTGCGAGCAAGTGGACCCTCCTGTACCAACAGGACAAGCGCAACTGGAACCATTTTGAGAACCGTAGTTTTCACAAATTTGCCCTGAGACGGCGGCTGTCAACAGAACGGCTGTGAACCATGAACAACGCATGACTCCTAGCCCTGAGATGTTGCGAATCGAGGTTACCCACACCCACTACTGGAGGGTCTAGGCGTTGTATACTGTCCTCAGTGCAGTTTAAGATGATGCTTTTGGAAAGAAGGAATGGGAATTTGACAGTACTTACACCCCCGCGCAATCCACCAATCCGGAAAGTTTGTCCCCGAGTGGCTTGTCGTCTCCGAAGCTCGAGGTGATCATCGATCAGGAATGATGTAACCCCTTTTGGATTGCTCACGTGGCGTCTTGGTCATCGTTGTCCTCACTGCCATGGCCAAGTCCTCGTTCTGCGAGCACAGCAGCCATACATCCATTATCTCACCTTTCGACTTCCGAATTTCTGTGGAAATGTTCGGCAAGGTGCACGCTATCTCTCACCCTCTCTGCAGCGTTACTAAGAAGCGTTCCACTCTGGATCGCAGATTTCTTCTCTATGGTCATCGCAAGAGCCTGAGGTACCCTACGATCCGACTAACCCGAAGATGAATCCTTTGAATCCCCAGGGTTTGAAACCGTATGAGCCGTTTGCTCTAAGTCTACTGTATGTACTCAATGGCAATTATTAGATGTTGCGCATGCCCCCAGACGAAAACCGCCCGGGATGACTGTTTTTTGAAGTATGGCCAGCCAGAGGCCACCGAGAAGTGCGAAGAACTTGTCCAAAACCACATTGCCTGTATGCGGAGTCTTGGTTTCAAAATATAACCGGTGACTCTGTGAAAAATGTTTAACTATAATTATCCTATCATTACCTATGCCACTCATAGAAATTGAACTTATCACAGGGTTTAGTTTCCTCACTTAGCGGGAGAACGTTCCTTCAATCCTGGATCCGTTGGCCAGTGATTATATGGTGCATCGACTCCGTGTGCTGCGCAGACTACTGCTCCACTGGTGTTGACCTATGTAAATTCAGTTTTCTCTCGTATGCCCCACGACAACTCTTGCATTATCTGTTACGAACCATGGCAAAGTTCTTCTAAATGATGTCTTCCACTTGCACCAGCGGCAATTCTCGTTATCTACCGGAGGTCGCAGGAAGCATATACATACTCCACTTAAGATGGCGTAAATACCCTCAGGAACCAACACACAACTTTTTTAGCCTTTTTTGTTGGGTGGTCCCTGTCGTTACCCTGTCGTGCCTTTGACCAGTTGACCTTGGTAATTTGAAGGCATGGACTACAAATTGCTTGCGATATAAATATGGTGACCAAAAGCCCGTCAGATTCATCGCTAAGTAATTCTAAACTTCTCTGTCTGTCACGGTTACAAGGTTCGACGTGTATGTTACATCGTTCTGGACTACACATGGTGCAGGTGGGTACAACACATTCTTTCAGCTCCCCATACAGTTCCAATGGGGATGTTTATTCTGAACAATCTACTGGTAGTTTAGGCACGTGCCAGATGGAACATGTTGAGGTTTTTTGGCTGTTTGCTGTCGGCTCAGCACTGCCCCAACAAGATCCCTTTTTTCTTTTTTGAAATCTTTCCGAAGCCTGTTGACACCGATGTACACGATAGCCTTTGATAAGAGATTTCAGATTCCGCCATGGCCTGGGTCATCAATTGAATATGTACAAACGTGCAAGGCATCTAAGGGCATCTAGCTTCCTAGCTTTTATCCCAGAGTCTGAAGGCGCTCAATTCACCGTACCTTTAGTCTCTCATGATTATGGACGATTCTGCTTCCAAAAGTTCCGTGCCTTACCAGACTTCTTCGCCCATCGAGGACGTTACCACGGCGCGTGTCGTCGTCTTTCCTACTGATGTCGTCGAACACGAAGAAAAGGTTGTTAATTCTTCGCGTCCAAAAGGGGTGGAAATGCACCGTTCCATGACCCAAGAGGACAAAGAACTGTCCGCAGCGGGATATGAACATCTGGAAGTGCAGAAGATCAAAGACGGGACCCCAGTCAGTGATGCGAATATCGACATCCAGGAGCATCGCCTTCCGCTTTCGAAAATTGAGGACATTCTGTTCACCTCAATTGACACTAAAGACGCAGCCAATTCGCATGGTTTGACGACGACGGAAGCTCAAGCTCGACTCCAGCGAGATGGGCCAAATCTTTTGACGCCACCTCACAAAAAGTCTGCTTTGAGAAAGGTAGGTGCCTCGACATTGTCACATAATCACTTATAAGTATACGATCTAGTTCCTCGATCGACTTTTTACCATGTTTAATGTCCTTCTTATGATCGCCGGTGTCCTTGAATACGTCCTTTTGGGAATAGCCTTCAAAGTAGTGTCACTTTCTCGACTTCATATGGCTTATCATAACCAGAAATAATTTAAGGCCAATTTCCAAAACACATACCTCGGAGGGATCATGATCGCAGTAGCATTTATAAACGCATCTATTGATTTTTACCAGATCCAGAAGTCAGAGGCTATCCTCGCATCATTTTTGGCTATGATTCCCCCGTCTTGTCGTGTCGTTCGCGACGGAACGATCTCAAATATTGTCGCAGCAGATCTTGTCAAAGGAGATATAGTGCTTTTGGTACGCAAACAGCAGATTCTGTGGGTAATAAACATTCACCAACGACCTCTGGCGAATATAGCGCACAGGCGACAAAACACCCGCAGATCTTCTGTTATTCTCGGCTGCGGACCTCAAGGTCGATAATAGCAGTCTTACAGGGGAGTCGGAACCTCAAGAACGTTTCCCGCTGCCCGATGGATCTAGCCTTCGTCCCCCTGAAGCCGAAAACCTGGTAAAGTCATACATTTTGCCCAGAACTGGGCCATGGATTGATCTCCCGAAATGACGCATGATACTAGGTTTTCAACTCTACTCTCGTCGTCAATGGCGAAGGATGGGGCGGTGAGGTGTCTTCTTGCGTCGTCATGGTCATACTTGACATGATTTCTACCCGTTAGTTGTTGTACGGACTGGAGACAGCACTTTCATTGGTCAGCATCCTCGTCTCCCCTCACGCCGATGCCAACGTGTGTTTAGGTCAAATTGCCAGCTTGACTGGAAACGAGAGTGGCAATGAAAGTCCTCTAGGTCGTGAAATGCGCGTTTACAGTCCTGTTTCTTGATCATGTCACTACTAATACAATCCCATCTAGCGCACGATTTGTTACGATCGTCTCTTGCATTGCTATCCTATTCGCCATCGTGTTCTTCGCTGTGGGTCTCACTACCGTGTATAAGGGTCAAGTATCGCAGACTGTGACGTTCGCTGTCTCTATCCTCGTCGCCTTCGTTCCGGAAGGTTTACCGTCCGTTGTCACTCTTCTCCTCTCCATCGCCGCGAAAAGGATGGCCAAGCGGAATGTGTTAGTCAAAGACTTACAGGGTGTTGAAACACTTGGTCAGTGATTTGTTGTCCATCGGCTCCACTTGCTCATCGTGCGGTCGCTAGGTTCCGTAAATCCATCTCCATTCGTCGTATGAAGTTTGAATATTGAATGCCTTTGACAGCTCACGCTACTCGCGACTGACAAGACAGGCACTCTTACAAGAAACCAAATGACTGTATGCTCTGCTTCGTGTCGTTATAATGCCGGGGCTCAGTTACAAATAGGTGACCAACTTGTGGAGTGGTGGTCAGATGTATACGGCGTTTCAGGCATGCTATGTCTTCCTTCGTCCCCCTCTGTTTACTTAAAGTATGGTCTTCTAGTCAAACAACGACGAGGAAGCCGTCTCTCAATTCTACATGGGTGCCTCCGGTATGACAGAAATTGTGGACATTGCTGCATTGAACTCGCAAATCAAATTTGACAAAATGGATGTGCCGTTTGAACAGAGGAACATTCTTGGTGATGCTACAGAGACAGGATTAGCGCGTTTTGCGGGTCGTTACCTCAGGTCAGACTACGACGAGCATGTCAAGAAGTACCCCAAAGTCTTCGAAGGTACTCATTCTCTCTCGCAGAAGCTGTATAATATTCGACTCACGCTGAATAGTGCCCTTCAATTCGTCTAATAAATGGGCTTTGGTCATCGTGAGTTTTCTTGTAAACTTTTGGATCCCTGGCACACCAACTTGTAAATTCAGGTGAAGAAGCCCCATTCATCTGGTTCTTTGACTTCCTATCTGAAAGGAGCTCCGGAACGAGTGCTCGCCAAATGTACAACGTACCTCAAGGATGGAGTTATATGCACTATTACTGAAGAATTCACTGCCTCGTTTGACGCTGCCTACAATGTTTGATATCCTTCCCAATTACCATATTTTTACTGATTCAGATATAGTATATGGCATCAAGAGGACACCGTGTTATTGCCTGTGCACAATACCTTCTTCCGGAGGACAGATACCCGTCGAAGTATCATTTTTCCAAGCATGACGTGAATTATCCCAGCTCAGACTACTGTTTCATTGGGCTTGTATCCCTCGAGGATCCACCTAAGCACGGTGTTCGAGAAGCCATTGGAAAACTTCGGCTAGCCGGGATCAAAGTTATGATGGTGACAGGTTAGTTTGCCTCTGTCTCTGACCATTCATATGCCCTAACGAGGAATAGGTGACCACCCTAAGACCGCAGAGGCAATCGCACGCAAAATCAACCTGATCTTGGGGGATACCCGGGCTACACTAGCTGAGAAGACCGGTAGACCAATCGAGGAAGTCTACGAAGACGAAGTCAGCGCTGTGGTTGTACACGGAGATGATATTGACCAGTTAGAAGGCTGGCAGTGGGATCAAAGTAAGATTTTACACCAGTAGCTCGACATTCGCATCGTCAACATGGTTTGGTTCAGTCTTCAGCAAACAAGAAATTGTCTTTGCTCGTACCTCACCAAAGCACAAGCTCGAAATTGGTGCGTCCTGCATCTGCTCTCATTCACCATCATAAAATTATCTCTATTTCCAGTAAAACGTGCTCAAGCTTTGGGCCACATCGTAGGCGTGTAAGTTCCTTTCCCAGAGTGACTTCCACAGGAGTTCAATTCGACAATCTATACTAGAACAGGAGATGGTGTCAACGATGCGCCCGCGTTGAAAAAGGTATTTTGGACGATATTCCTATTACGAATCTCAAAGAAGTGAATGCTCCCCAGGCTGATCTTGGTATTGCCATGAATATATCTGGTTCCGATGTGTCAAAAGAGGCGGCGAATATGATCCTTCTTGGTATGCTTTTTTTTGCAATCATCACTCTTTCAACTTTCTTATGAGATACTAATAGACGATAACTTCGCATCAACCGTCAGTACGTTGAAATAGTTTGCTCACTCTCAAAAACCGTGACAAATACTTAATCACTTTGTGCAGATGGAGTTGCTGAAGGACGTCTTATTTTCTCAAATCTCAAACGGTCCATTCAGTAAGAATACCTTAGCTGTGTAGATTGATGCTCTTACATGTATATATCTTGCCCAGGTATACAATCACGCACAGCACACCGGAAGTAATGCCTCAATTACTTTGTCAGTAGTATTGTGTCCTGCTGACCCTATGCTGACTTTCCCTCAGATGTCGTTTTGCCGATTCCTCCTCCCCTTTCTGCCGTTCTTATTCTTGTCATTGGTTTGTCCTTTCTGGAGATATTGTCATAATCTGAACTCATCGTTCGTTGTTCAGACCTTGGATTCGAACTTTGTGCTGCTGTGAGCACCTTCCACCAGGCTTTTCTTTGAAGGAGTGGCTGATGATGCTCTTAGTTGAGTTTTGCTTGGGATAAGCCTGAAACAGCGGATGGCTTGATGAGAATGAACCCTCGTAAGCCAGGTAAGAGGTCGTCTTCATGTTTCTATCTCAATGGTCAACCAAAGACTTTAAGTGAATGAACGTTCTATCAAAGCCCTAAAAAAGCGTGCACTGCGTCGCTCAAGGACACTCATTGCTACTGGTACAACTGACACAGAAAACCGTGGTTCGAGACTCATTCGCCGCAACCGTCTGGCTATATTCCTCTCCAAACTCCGCGCCCCGTTCAATCGCGTATTCTGGGAAGACCTCTTGGAACAAACAGATAGTGAATCTCTTGTTGACTGGAAATTACTTAGCTATGCGTATTTGGAGGCTGGAATCCTCGAAAGCGTTGGATCGTGAGCATGACCCTTTCTCTCATAAAGTTCATACTTGATAATTGAGAGTTCATTCTGTCAGGATACTTCCATATTTCGTGGTATTCTGGAAGCATGGATTCGCGCCTAGTGAGCTTCGCATTGCACAGAGAGCAACCGGAAGCCGTATGTCGCATCGCCTTTGGATTCCGTTCATGCCGTCTAACTTCTGTCCAGTAGCATACTTCACTAAAAACAGCCCGGACTTTATCAATGGCCGGGGGCAGATCATCACGGCTGCCCAGCAAGTTGAGGCACTTGCCCAAGCACAGTCGATAACATATCTCTCGATTTTCATCATTCAATGTTTCAATGTCAGATTACCTCTCTTGTCCACCTGGATATATATTCTCATGTCTCTCCAGGTATTTGCGGTCAAAGCCAAGCTCTCCTTTCCCTTTGGTCGTCAAGTCGTCAGCAATGTGTGGAATTTTGCAGGCATCATGGCCGGTGCATGCCTTGGAATCTTCATTATCTATACTCCACCCCTCCACTTCGTGTTCGGTGGCTCTTTCCACCTCTCACCCCTCTACTGGCTCATTCCTATGGCTTTCGGCATCCTTCTTTTGATTTGGTCATCTCTTCGAGTGCTGTTATTGCGAAGGTCAGTGAATAAAGCGAGGGTTAAAGATATTAGGGGCTTGATGATGTGTGAGCAAACCGTGCAAGTCCAATATTGAGAGTTTACTGACGTTTGTTACAGTCCCGACAATGAGGACCATGAGTGTTCGGTCACGCCGTTAGACGACCGATGAAGGTGTCTTTGCATCCTTGAAAGAGAAAGTATCATATTTGATTGGTTGACGATTTGAGGGTATGTTATCGAATTAACGTCAATCAGAGACGATATATCCATGACGACATAAGTACTGCTTCAAATCGTTTTGCGAAAGAGGGAAATATCATGGAAGGCTCCTTTGAGACGGTGTAAAGACCAGTTAGGACCGGCAAAGATAATCCAACAATTGTACTGATTCTCCTTCTAAAGCTCCGTGTCACAGCCTTATTCCTCAGATACGTATTCCAAAGGATGATAGTACCATCTGTGAAATGCGCGGTGACTGATATGAGGAGGCCGACGTAGAGGAACCAGCTGGTTTTTGGCCAAATTTCTAGTCCCACCTTTACAAATTCGTAGTCGAGTTCCGATGGACCAACAGCGGATATAGGTGGTGTGATACTAGTTGGATGAACACGGTGTGTCATATAATGGATAGGGAGAAAAAAAAGCATGGTCGAATATCCGGTCCAACTCAGAAGGGACGTAAGCGAGCGTGGGTGTGAAGTCTTTGTGGATGAGGAAAGAAGGCGCTTGGCGGAACCAGCTATAGCGTGAGCCACCAAGGGTCCGAGAAGGAGATATCGTTCACTGAAACGTGTCTGGTAGTATTCTCTCCCCAATAACTGAATCCATCTCAGACAGATGATGGGGAACAGATGTTTATACCGACGCACCATTGTTTGTGACGATGAATTTGAACCTCCGAGAGTTGCCATTGCAGGCGCTGTCAGATGGATGAGGATAAACGTCGTGATAAAAGGTGCTGAGCCATGAGATAGATTGGTCAAGCAGGAGAGGACATTTCCGCGAAGACCAGCAGCCCAATTTTTGTCCATGATTTCTTGAAGCTCAAGAGTCTAACATTGCAAGATAAGAGATGCACCAATTCAGAAATAAATTAGGAATGCGCACACTTGAATTGAGTAAAGTTCTGAGCTGGATCCAGAGAAGTTATTATATAAGTACTTGGTAAGTAAGGGGAAGGTAGATCATAGCTCCACACTGACAGGATGGATTCAGATCCACTGGCATGATGACTAAGTGGATTGGCCATTTGGCTCGCAAACTATAAGTACTTACTTAGACTTGACATGGATGTTCTTTGAGGTTGAGGGGGCGTATCTCCATGGAAGACTTGTTGAACGCTTATATACTTTTTGTCTGGGAGTCAGCTTTCATGTGGCTATATTATTAGTACAAGGCAGTCGATGTGTACTATCTGATATTAATAGGGATACAACCACAGTCGAAATTTCCTCAGGCAGGATGAGTCAAAAAACAGTGATAGAAAAGAAAGCTCTTTGCCTGGCCCGGTTGTTCATGCCGCGGCGTGAACCTTGCCGGGTAAGTATTAACCAATAACCAACCAATCAAACCCAGCTTTCGCGCGTACTAGCAGATAGCGCGAAGATCGTTCCAGCAAAGTGCGCAAACTACTGACTAAAGCACAAAGCAGTATCCATTACAAGAAGTCCTTTGTTACCAAAAGGCTGCACGATCCGTCCCGAACCCTCATCTAGGAGAGGTGGCCACCCAGCATACCATTCTGTGGGATATTCATAAGAATGAACACCTTGAACAGCAATGACTTCGGAAGATGGTCCGTTCTCCATCCAAGGAATTCCTAACCTGATGACTGATCCACTGAGCTTGTCACGATCCGCCTTCCAATTTCTTTCGAACGCAATGAACATTTTCTCAAAACCGACTGCAACAGCAGGGTAGTGGTCTCCTGGGAAGTTCGCAATCTTACGAAGAACGGGAAATTCCGATACATCATGAGGGATGGTCAGACCATAGATGGTGTTCGGGTTTTCTGCGACAAATGTGAACTGAGTATAGGAAGCGTCAATCGATGCTTCGGATATTCCACCATTCGCGGTTCGATGGCCTAAGGGACAGGGAAGCTGCCAACGCGGCAAGAACGCGGGGTCAACTATCAACGATGGTTCATCACTGACGGTAGGCTGAACGTCGTAGACCCTGATATAACCTTCGGTAAATATCAACAATCGATCACCTGGAAGGAGTCGAATGTGATGCTGCATCAATCGTCAGAGATGTGGATTGTTCAGAGAACTCAATAAACTCAACAATGATTTCTTCCAGATGGATGACTTGTTTGGAATGTAAGGTTGACCGCGTATTCAACCAATTAAAGACTTCGACGTGACAAGAACCATTTCCGTTGTGCATGATTCGTGCCACCAAGTCATTACGCATTGTGATGTTAAAGGCTTGGATTGAGATGCTGGGAGCTTGGAAAGTGCGAAGAGGTCGAGCCTGCAGGTATGCTCCACTGCCTCGGCCGCTTATCGAGACGGTCCAGATATGTATAGAATCACCCCGGGCTGCAACAAACGTGAGAGAGGGAAAACAGGATGATCTTTGAGTATGAATTCTTACACAATAGAAAACTTGAGGAGATAGCTATGTTGAAAGCGAAGTTCGGCGAGTTCCTGTCAATAGAGATGCACATAGATTCTATCTTCCGGTTGGGAATTTCCAAGAGAGGCCTTCCTTGAACACCAGGCGCATCCAGATCGTATGCAATAAGGGTTCCGTCCCGTCCGCCAATTAACAACCAGCGCCCTCCCGGGACAAGACATGCCCGATACACGCTTCTGTTGATCTTTCGAATCCCAGTGGGTCTTCTGTTTGCCGATTCCCAACCTGCATCAGCGCTGACTCGACGACTCACCCAATCTTCGAGTTCAGATGCAGTGAATGTGTCCAAAGGTGCTTCGAGTCGTGCTGCATATTTGTGTCTGCGGACATAGAGTCGCAATTGTCTCTGCCAGACCGCAAGCGACTTGGAAATGTCACAAAGGTAGCGGCAGGTCTTGGTCAAACGTATCAAAACATTAGATAGTCAATCCAACCAAGTAAAAAGAAGTTGCCCACCTTGCGAACATTCATCAACGAAAACCAATCCAACTCCTCCATAATCTTTGTGATCATCTCTGGCGGCAGTGAACCGAGCTTGGAATGGATGTAAAGGTCCTCGCTCAGCGGCATGGTAGACCCGATAGTGTCAATGGCCTGCAGTGACTTGAGAACAAACACCTGAAACAGTGTGTCACTTTAAGTATAATGATGACGCTAATTTAGTGCCACGGAAAGGCCCGTTACGATTGTTTTTCTTCATGATGCATGAAGGCTGAAACAATATATTCAAAACTTGAAAGATCGCGTCATATAAGTAATTTAGTACTTAGTGGGAAATAAAGTTGATGAACTTACAGTGTTAGAAGACAGGCGAGGAGATCACATTGCAATTGAAAGCCAAAGGATTCCACCCTTTAGGTCATCAGATATACTTACATAAGTAGGTCAAGGCAGGGGAAGGGTACAGTCGAGGACAAACAAAGCCTGCAAATGCAATTTTGAGAGATCTATCCGGTAGTTTGCCAAAATTTTGATAGCT
>JAGGAX010008483.1:0-17904 GCA_017657335.1 Termitomyces titanicus | reverse complement strand
TGCTCACGGAAATTGGGAGGAGAATACGAGTCGTGGAAGGGCCGCGCCAGCGCTCATCGACCCTTGAGTGCCAGGCAGACTCACGGCCCTGGGTTACGTACATACGTACGCCTCCACAGCAACGACGTTTAATGTTCAATGTTAACCTTGTACATCCCTGCTTCATTTCATCGTTGGTGAAGCTTTCTGTGTAGACGCCCGGGCCGGTGTGGGGCCAGAGACGTGTAGGGAATGCGATAGTTATGTCGGGCCGGAACAGATAGATAGGTTTGAATCGGATCAGAATGAGGCTTTGACGTGTGAAGAAGCGATGGGGCAGGGTCGGGGGTGGACGTCAAGAGACCGGAGGGACATGGAAGATGCCATTATAGTGATCGGCACAGGGATCGAGGAAGGACTTGCCTGATGCAGCATCAGGTGAATTGGGATAATCCGAGTGTAGCTTCCGAGACAGGTCTCTGTGTGGAACGTATAAAGGCTGCTTCTTCCCTCGAACTGCCTTTGGTCCCCCCCCCTCTGGTCGTTGCATGGGATGGCGACGAGCGTCCGTGCGCAGCCACGTGACGGGGTGTGGATTGGTTTGGTGGACAGGCGTGGGAGTGTTTTCCCCTTGACCAGCATCTCCCATCCTGTCACGTTGTGGAAATGGCGCCGCCGGTCACACCCAGACGCAGTGCTCGCCTCGCCAGCAATTTAGCTCGCAAGCGCACCCGGGACTCGGCCCATGGCCCCGACCCAACCCCCGCCCCACCCAAGCGCCGTCGTCTCAGCAAAAAAGAAAATCCCGCACTAGTACGTTTTTATTTTTTATTTTTATTGTCTTGCTTACGGGTGTTGATAGACTCTGCGCCGGTCACCGCGTGGACTCGGGTGCACTCCGTCTCCTGCTGTGCTGCCCAAGACCCCTCCGCGCCGGCGTGCAGAGGTACAAGTGGCCATACCCACCAAGCGCAAACGGGGCGGGCGCAGTTTTAGTGTGCATGTCGATGCGGAGGCGCAACCGGCAGCAAAGATGCAAGTGGACGAGCCATCCGAGCTTGATGAGCCCGTGACTATACCACTGCCTGCTTTCTACTTGACCCACCGACGCTAACACCCTTCGCACACAGCCAAAGCCGCTACACGCCCGTCACGATCCGGGACCTCGTCGCGCAAGAAGCAGACGACTATTACATCAAACACGGGTACCCCAAACCCTGGACCGTCACGCGCGTCAAGCGCCAGACGAGCGATGGGGATGAGGATGAGGCTTTAGAGGGGGAAGAAGGCGGAGGCGAGGAAGCGGGAGAAGAGGAAGAGGAGGATTGGAGTGAGTATGAGAGCGAGTTGAGTGATTCGGATGAGGACGACGACGACGACGACGAGGAAGGCGAAGCACGGAAGAAGGGACGGGGGTCACGAGGTCTACTACAACCACAACAACAGATACCAGCAGACCAGGAAGAGGAAGAAGAAGACCCAGACGCAGAAGGCGACGTCGATCCAGAAGCATACGCGCACGACCCGTCGTTCAACGCCGAACTCTCAAGCGCGCTGGGCAGCGCCGGGCGCAGAGCGAGAGTGAGAGAAGCGGCTGGGGGGTTCATGGACACGTTTTATGTGCCTATAAGTCCACCGGGGTTTGGATGTGGATTTGGGTTTGGAGTTGGGTTTGACGAGAGGGATGTTCCGCCGCATCATTCGGTGGATGAGAGGGCTGGTACACATTCACCCTCGCCGCCCTCACCACCGCCCCCGCCGCCGTTCTTCCGACCCCCATATGCATTACATGAATCGACGCTCCCTGTCCCCCCGCCCCGCCTCGCGACTATACCCGTATTACCGCTCCGACACGCTGAGACGGGGACTGTGGGGTTGATAGGGCGCGGGACGCCTGTGGATAGAGGGAGGAAGGAGGTGTGGGGGTGGGGGTGGGGTGTGAAGAGTGAGGAGCGGGAGGGGATGAAGATGAGTTCACCGACGCCGACGCCGATGGAGATGTTGGGGGTGAATGTGATGGGGATGGGTCTCCCCCTTCCCGTCCCTGTGCCTGTTAATATGAATATGAATATTAATATGAGCATGAACGTGGGGATTGGGTCGTTGTTTGCTGGGTCTGGGTCTGGGGTTGGGTCGGGGTCTGGGAGTTCACCCGCTTCACCGACACCGACACCACCGATGATGATGCCCACAGACCAACCCTCCCCACCCTCCCCGCCTATCTCCCCCGTATCACAAGCAGATTTCGACATGTTCAATGTAGGGTTCGGAGTTGGTGTTGGAGTTGGGATTGGGATGGCTGTTGGGATGGGTGCGGGGTGGATCACGCCTTCGCCTACCTCTTCCACTACGCCTACGCCCACCCCCGAGAGTGCTGGTGAGGAAGGAGCGTTTGGGTTCGGTGGGGAGGCGTTCGAGCACGGGACGAGTACGAGTACGAGTACGAGTAGTACGTTGAGTTTTGCGTTGGGGTAGTGGGATGGTGATGGACGTGTATGATTGTATGATTATTGTGTGTGGTGTGCGGCACTGTTTAGATCGTTTTTTTTTTTTTTATGCGTTTAAGATATTTTTTTTTTTTTTGTGTTATACTATTAGTAAGTAAGTAGTGTATCTTACTCCACCTCCCTCCCTCCTCCTTCTCTCCAGCCCATCGATGTCTTGTATAATTCGATCGTATTTAGTTTATATATCCGTGGAAGTGGATGGAAATGGAAATGGAAATGGAAAGATGGTTGATGGGTTTTTTAGTCGTGCTCAATTCGTGAGAGGCGCATGATGCATGTGACATCTTCGATTTGACGTGGGGTACATACATAGTACTAGTGGGGCCCGCCGCGACGTGTATGGTATCACCCCCACTCGTATCCCCCAGCCCACTGGTGACTGCATAATCGTAAGTACTTGTTTACTTACTTACTTATATATCCGCGGAAATGGATTATTTTTTTGTTTTTTGTGCGTCCGTCCTTGACCGATCCCTCTCTCCTTGCTTAGATGTTTAGTGTTTTTATTTGAAGAACTGAAGGTGGGTCGACTCGTGATTGAAACGCCCAAAAACGTGATGGTAATTATCCCTCGATTTCCCACCGTTGCCTTCATATCCCCAGGAACCACGTCGTGTAAGAATTTTTTTTTGTTGGAGTTTCCGAAAACTCTCGTTGTTGGGGGGACATGAATATTTCCGAATTCGAAAACTCTGTATACTATGTATGGTAATGTAGTGTATCGTATTCCCCCTTCCCGCCGCACTGATATCATGAAATGGAATTTTTCGTGCGATCGGCCGGCTACTTGTTGAATATCAGGCCCCTGTGGAACTCCAACTCCTTTCAAAACGTCATATCGTGTACATATGTACCTACTACACGTCATGTCCAACTTGAAGAACCCCCCGGGCCCCAGGTTTCCGACGGCGTTCTAGGTCTATGTATGTGATCTTGTTCTTGCAGTCTCGTCGGGAATACTTGCAGGAGTTTTGCATTGTGTGATGCAATGTGCAGACGGCATGGCACACGCACGAGCCGCCGTATTGGGTTTTTATAGCCACGTAAGTAAGTAATCCTTCTAGTGCCCCAAAACGTCAACGTCACGTATCAGTAAGTAAGCAAGCAAGTAAGACTCA
This sequence comes from Termitomyces titanicus, assembly GCA_017657335.1. NCBI lineage: Eukaryota > Fungi > Basidiomycota > Agaricomycetes > Agaricales > Lyophyllaceae > Termitomyces > Termitomyces titanicus. Next base: position 14,300 of record JAGGAX010008483.1, on the reverse strand, counting down.
GAAGACCCCACTGGCTGACTGACTGGCTTAGAGGCTGCGAAATTGTAATCTATCTAAGACGTACATTGCACTTGACCTCGCTTCTAAACCCCTTGCACAGTCCGTTTTTTTTTTTCCTTTGAAATGATCACTTTCCGACTCGCACAGAAGGCAGACGACGTTGCTTCATCTGCTCCTGAGGATCGTTGGGGGGTTGAAACGAGACTGAGACGCTTCCAGCCTTCTCCCGCATCGCACGAGGCATGCTTCGTTGGTCCGAAGAAGCTCGTATTCCCGCACGTAATCACCGCCTTGATTTCGTGCTTCTTTAACAGGTACATGCCATGCGCCCCGAGTACTCCATGGCCTGATCTATTTGATCCCTTTTTTCATTTTTGGGGCCGCTCAACTTCTTCGCCACCCTTGGTGTGGTTTCCCTTCTCACCACGACGTTCTTGTTGTCGTCGTCGTCTTTTCTGCTATATACCCCTCCACTCCACCCCCGGACAAGAGCTTCAAGATGTCTGAAATGTAAGTAGTGGCTGTATACCCTGATGTAAAGCTAAGCTGGCATGTAGAGCTGATTCGAGTGCTATACGAGATGCTATAGCCGCTGGCCAGGCCAAGGCGACCACTGTGCCGCTTCGCGAGTCCGATGGTGACGACGCGACCGTGCATGCGCTGCAGCAGGACTCTACTACCGTCGAAATCCCAACATTTCAAGGTTTCAAAGACTTTGAGCTCGACCTCACTTGTCTTTCTCCGCCCTCTTCTCCTCCTGGATCTGTATACGAGGATGCTCGTTCAATCACCCCATCCCCATCACCGAGACACTCAATCTCTCTCTCGTTCCGCTCGACATCCCCGACATTGTCTCGTCGTTCTCAAGTCTCTCAGGCAAAGAGTGCCTCGCCGTTAACATCCGCTCCTCGGGGTTCGTGGCCACTCGTGCGCTACGTCGGACGCGGTACGCCCATCGACAAGAACAGGAGGATAGAATGGGGCGGCACAAGCAACGAAAGCGACGACGTCGGCGAAGACGGCGTATTCTTCACTTCACTTCGGTCTCCCTCACTCGAGTCCACTCTACACACCACCCAGCGGCCCGCGTCCCCAGAATGGAACATCCTCACCCGGCGTTCCTCCACGGTCCCTGCACGAAACAAGAGCCGCTCCCTCCGACCCGACCCGCCCACACCCAGCCCCGCAATCCAGATCGAGGGTCTAGGCTCCGAAAAGCCAGGAGAATGGGCATCATTCATGCAAACCGTATTGGGCGAATCTAGCTCTTCCGCTAAACCATCCACTTCACAGCTCCCCAAACCCGATAGTAGTACCCCTCCTGCTATTCCGCCTCTCGCGGAGGAACCAAAAGAGGAAAAGGTTCTTCAACCTACCATGTCTCCTGAAGAAATGCGGCAGCTAGACGCCGAGCTCGGTATCGATTTGGGTGTCGATGGTCCACTTGACTTGGGCCTGGGTTATCGTGGGGGTATGAACTGGTTTAATGTTGGTATCCACACCGCATCAGGTCGTGACTCACCCTCTGTTTATTCGTCACACGCCCCTAGCCTTCGGCCCTCCCGCCCGCCTTCGCTTACCGTTACTCCTCAGGATAATAGGTCTACAGCGAGCCTCAAAGTCGCAGGCGATACTGGCCAGCAGTCGATCAAGGCAAAGTCGACGAAATCGTCCTCACCAGTGTGGTGGAGACGGGTGCTCCAAAGGCTCAAGAGGGTTCCTTTGTTAATGATTGGATCCCATTGAATCCCGTTTCGTTGTGGCTTTGACTCTTGGAAAATTCTTGATTCTTGTTTCGTTCGGAGATATCACTGCTGATTTTACTTTTTTCTTTATTCTCATGACCAATGACTGTAACGCTTATTTCCTCCAAGCCTTTTGGTACTGGCATTCACACTCTTTCGCTCTTCTCTCACATCTTGCCTCTTGTCCATGTATGGCCGTACACACTCCTTAGTCTCATATACCAATTCCTCTGGATAATCTTTCCTTTTTTTTTTACATTTCAGCGGATGAATTTATTGCTCCGATTCCCTAGTTAGAAAACCCAGCAACTTTTTTTCTCTCTCACTCTCAGGCACAATTCCAAAGTCATTGTTGTAGAAAACTATGAGATCCAAGATTTCTTGATCCGCAAGGCGTCCTGTGGGATTGAAGTTCTTGGGTCGATCTCTGATCTTTACAGGCTTTATAGGCACCGAGACTATCATAGGAATCTGGGATCTTTATGATATTCGCGAGATCCCTGGCCATCTGAGAAAAAAAGTTAGTATAGCTCAAAACATACATAACGTTGGACCCAGTCAGCCCCTGACTGTCTTTTCCAGAAGTTGCCAATCTGCCATCCAAATTCCGAGCATTCCGAGCGGCGAGTCGGACGTTGTGAATGTGGGCCCGAGGCGAGTCGCAAAGGGGCTCGACGTTGGGGCACGGGGACTCCATGTGATAGAGTTAAAGTTGATGGTAAGTTTAAGGATGGAGGAATGACAAAGTTTACCTTTGGCCGATGATACAGTGATTAGCGCAGTGAAATTGGGATCTCGGATCACCTGACTTGAAGAAGAAGCTGATGTATGTATGGGGCCAAAGTAAGGAGACTGGGATAATGCAACTTTTTTCTACGGTTACCTGAACAGATGGGTTGTTTATGATACGTTTCAAGGTGACTTCGAAGAATAGGGGTTTCCGTCACGGAGAGTGGTCCAGGTAAAGTTGACATGGTGAGAGACGTATCAACAGAACTAGGAGTCATGCCCAGAAAATATTGGAGCAACGGTGGTAGTAGACAAACGGGGGTGTCAAGGTGCGAGTTGAACATCGGCAAATTAGTTCATATCTTGTATTCCCTGGTAGATTCCCACAGGCTGATGTCCGATCACCAGTTAGCTGAGCCACATATGGCATCCAAGAGGTACACCCAGTGCCAGGTGAAGAATTGACAATTTATATTAGGCTCTTGGGCAATTTGTATGATGTCAATAAGCTTTTTTTTTCATTCTTATCATAATTCCATCAGGCTGGTCATTGTACAAATTCTCTTATAAGCCCAGATGGGGTTTGGCAATGACCAAAAACCTCATAAGCCTGTTGCATAACTGGCAACAAAAAGGTTGGATATAAGGCTCTGGGAATTTCTGCCAGGCAGATGTGATCCTTGAAGTAAATTATGCATATTATGAGGTTTATAATGCCTTATAAGGATTTGCACATTTTGCTGATGAAAGTAACCAAGCATGCACATGACACATGAGATCGACATGCTAGATTGCTATCTTATGGTCAAAACAAGGGGTTGTGTCAGCCTCCAGGCAACACTGAGGAACCTAGTATTCATTCCTGTCACTCTGGTAGTGGGTTCTTGCAGCCTTTCGAAAAAAGTTCATTTTGCCCAGGTTCAATTTTCACCAAATTTTCACATTGCGTGGCTTTTCCCTCCACCCTTCAAGTTTTCCCACATGTTTACTTCAATTGCTGCTATTCCTGCTACTTGTGAGTGGGTTTTGTAGACCAAACAAAAGTGTGCCAAGCCTTGGGGCTGCCAACCATACCATATATGGTATATGGCTGTATGAATATGAGGGCATTATGGGTCCCACTCATGCCATTACCCATCCCATATAATGCATCTTGAGGGATCAATATGGTATGGTACAGCACATTTTATGGGTACAATACAGGTATGAAATTAACTAAGAGCATTAATAAACCATTTTATATGCATTTTGAAAGAGAAAAAGATAGTTAAGTCATTGTTATTGTATTTCAAACAACTTTAAGGGATAATTTTGGTAAAGTGGGCCATATTAATTGTTGCAATACCATTATATGGGTACCTGCCATACTATAACCCATCCTGTATCTTGAGCTGAGATGGCTTTATACAGTACAGTGCAGCACCCGTAATATGGCACCTGTCAGCCATATTATACCAGCATATGGCTGGCAGCTCTACCAAGTCTTGCATCTCAGTAGATGATCATGCGATCTCTCACACACTTGTCACCAGCCCCTTTACTGAGTCTTACTGCGGCATCTCCTTATTTTGAATCATTTCATTTTCCCCACTTAAATGGTTGGCCAGCCTTTCTTTCATCCTCTTTGTTCTCATGAGTGGTCTTCAGTACCTTTGGTTTCTCAGGTGAGTGTAGTGATTGCTTTGTTCTATGATCTCACATTTAGGTGTAGCATCTCACAGTTTGTCACTGCTGTCCTACAGTAATCTGGCTCCCATATCCTGGAGCATTTGTCTCTTTGGGACCTTGCTTCTGTGGCCAAGAGTCCAAGTCAGAGGATAGTGCTTAGGTTCTTGGTTGACAAGATATCAGAAGGTCTATCTACTTATGGTCTTCACCCTCATCACACAAGGACTTGTTTGGTCATCTCAGGGTCTTTTGTCCCGGTGCTTTTGCTTCTAAAACCAGATTTTGAACATGGAGATGTTATATCCCCTTTGATGCCATAGATGCTGTTCTCAACAATTTTTGCAATATGTAGTGATTTGCATGGGTAGTGCTACATGGCCAGGTAATTGACCCCACCTAGCTGGGTCTGGGTCTGGGTCATTAATTTCACACCCGAGGCTCACCCATACCCTATTTGTCAGGTACAGGGTATGGCAATCAAAAGGATCAAAACAGTAGATTGATTCAAACCTTAGTTTTCACCAACACACATCATGGCAAAGGCTGAAAAAAGAATCTATGCACTCTAAAAAAACTACTACTGTCTCAACAAAAAAAGCTATTCTAAACCCTCAATACTGACCAAATGTTGCAACCACAACCAAGAATATGCTAAGACAGAGATGACAAAATCAAAGGTTTTAACCATGCCAATCAAGAAATGGAAAGGTTGGATAGTTCAAGTGGAGGGTAACCTTATGGAGGTAGATAATAGTGAAGAAGGTGCCAAGGCTGAGCTTAGTGAGTAATACCAAGTCTATGTTCAACCATAGCAACAGACAGAATGATGCAATCCTGGATATTGCCTATCTATGGATTCTTCAAGGCAATGCCAACAATTATTTAGGTTGTGCCAAAGCCTGGCCAGGGGAAAATGCGTTGCTATGAGTTCGAGTGTGGTGCCAAATACTGTCAGGGGAAATCATGAATTGTCAAGCACTTCCTCCATACATCTGACAAGACATCAACTGGTAACTTACACAAATATGTGAGGAATAAATTAAATTAAGCTATTGCAGGTACATGACTCACATGACCACATTTTCCAAAATTCTTGACTGCAAATAACATGATTTACTATACTTCATACAGTGTGAATATGTTAATAAAGATCATGTACTATACCATACACAGTTAGCATACTTACTGACAAACAATTTGGGCTGTCTAAAGCTCCACTTTTATTAACTGTATAACTTATCAAACTCCAATTTTTGAGTAGTATATAAAGCCTTGAAATGTAGTAAAGATAGAGAATTGTTACCCACCAGAGTTTGGATTGGATTTCATCTATATTCAACTCTGTGGTGTTGTGTTTCTTTTAGGTTCATTGCACTCAGATTGGTATTGGTCATATCATTTTGGAGCCCACTGCAAGGGTTTTAATCTAACTTTTGAATCATTCGACCCAAAATCAGGCTTCAGTGCTGATGCCGACTCACCAATCAAGCCAACTCTTTGTCACCTGATCTAATTTTACTGGGCACTTTTGCTCCTCTTACACCTACAGGCTTTCTCCAACAACAAAATCTTGAGGCCAAACTAGAACAAGCCACTCAAAACCTCACACTTGATAATATCAAAAACCTATTTCACCACTTACCCCACTTACCTCCAAAGAAGTCAAACAAACAATCCACCAAATGCCAGCACAATGCCACAACTCAGCTCTGAAGTGGGATGAAACCAAAGCTTGAAATCTCCCAGTGAGAACTGGATCTGGGCTGGTCTGGCGATATATAACATTATTGGTATTCGTTTCTGATCCGGAAGACGCCTGAAATTTGCCGCTTTTTCATATCCTCTTATGGTATGTTCTGGCAACATTAGTTGTGCATCTGGGTGTATTTCTGTATTAATATGGTCTCATCTGGTCTCATAAGGTCTGTTCTGAAAGCAACCAAATTCTAATTTTTATCGTATTACAATTTGGGATCTGCTGCTGTCTGTATACTACTGATACAATCTGATTCCGTCTGTTAATTAGTTTTGCCCATATTCTGAAGATTAACCAAGTCAACTGTCCGATAAGACTGAAAATTCAATGTGACATACCTTAGAGGTTCTGCCAGTTCTTGTCATAGGTGTTAGATTAAGTTGGCACAGCCTGGGTGGGTGTTTCAGTTGCCTGGATTCCCTTCTTCCATGCCTTTGTTTGTTCTTTCAAAAGTTGCTGATATTTCTGTGTGATTCACTCAGTGAATATTGCACATATGACAAGTACGTCAATTTGACATACCTCTTTTGTCATGGCATCACATGTTTTCCAGACGGTGGTAAACTCTTCCTCCCTTGCTTCAGGATTGGAGACAAGGTAGTCAATTAGATACAGATTACTGTATGAGAACATTTTGGTATATTTATGAGAACTAATGTAATTGCTTACCAAGCTGTTATAACACCTTCCTTTGCCTTGAGCTGCTTTGTATTAAGTTTTTTAGTGATGGGAGGTTTGGCTTGGGGAGCTGTTTCAGGAATTGAAATGGGCGGTGGTGGAATTAGAATATTTTTCCTAGAGGACATTAATAGTTTGTGTTGCTGGTAGAAGAAAACTTACAGGGTGTCTAGAATCAGACAAGGCTTTGGGTGATGTTTTGCCTTGAGCTGCTTTGTATTAAGTTTTTTAGTGATGGGAGGTTTGGCTTGGGGAGCTGTTTCAGGAATTGAAATGGGCGGTGGTGGAATTAGAATATTTTTCCTAGAGGACATTAATAGTTTGTGTTGCTGGTAGAAGAAAACTTACAGGGTGTCTAGAATCAGACATGGCTTTGGGTGATGTGAACAAGGTGGCTCTGAAGTCAACATTGTATTCCTCATTGTAGTGTTAGCTGGTGCCTGCAACAGCTGGGCTGAAGTTGGTGGCTGTGATGGCAGCTGGGCTGAAGTCAGTGCCTGCAATGGCTGGGCTGAAGTTGGGGTGTGCAATAGCTGGGTTGAAGTTGGTGTTTGTGATGGCTGGGCCAAAGTTGGGGTGTGTAATGGCTGGGTCAAAGTTGGTGCCTGCAATGGCTGGGCTGAAGTCAGGGTGTGTGATGGCCGGGCTGAAGTTGGTGGCTGTGACAGTGGCTGGGCTGAAGTTGGTGTCTGTAATGGCTGGGCAGCAGTTGAGGCCATTGAGAGAGGTGGAGCTGTTAAAATATAATGATGAGGTGATTGGAGGGTGGCATCAGCACAAGTATTAGTAGCAGGTAATAGCAACGCACCTTCGGGCCCATCATCCTCAACTTCAAAACTTCAAATACCGGAACACCACATGGAGGGGAGGATGCATGCTTTTGCTTTCTTGGCTTCCATTTATTGCTAGAGTCATTGTTGTCTTCATAGAGTCGTTTACTTATAAAGACAGTCTCAGTCATGGCATGAAATTGAATGTAAGCTTACCTGTAGTCTTCTCTTCATTGTGATCTTGATGGTTCTGCATCCAGTCTGGGTACTTGGTCGTTGCATAGCACTCGACCTTCCAATAGGTATCTGCCAATAGAAATTCTGGGTACCTTGTAAGCATAGTGTGATAAAAAAAGTCCTGTGCTGTCTGCATCTTCTTTTTCCAGGATGTTGGAGCCTCTGGATGCTGTTGTAGTTCATTCCAACAGAATTGTGCAGTGTCTGCAAATTCCTTCAAGTGTTTTATTGAAATCAGATCGCCGCTGCTGTCTGTAATAAAACCAAACCTATCCAGTCTTTGTCCTTGATTCTTCTCTTTTTCAACCTGAGCCCGCCACCCCTCCCAGGATGGTACCTTTGGATAGTTATCTTGGTGTTCAGTTTGAGGGAGCTTCTTGGTTGGCACTTGGAGACCTGGAGCTAGCTTCGGTGAATGTGTATGATGTGTGTGTGGCTGAGGTGTCCGTGTCGAGTGTGATTTTGATGACATTGCTAAAGTCATCAGCTCACAAAGATGAGTTACTTTGTTGCTGTTTTCAAGGGTCAATGAAAGAGGCATGATAAGAAAAGAGCATACATGCACTTCAACATTTGTATTTCAACTTTTTGATGGTTATATGCACTTACAATCTCCTGATATGCTGTGTTCCCAGTGCTGACAAGGTCAGCGTGTGTAGCATTGGCAATATTTATGGGTTGAAGGGGCAGAATAGGCTATATTTAAATAGTTAATATAGAAATACAGATTGAAAAACAGCTTACTTCAAATGGTTTAAAGTCCAAGTTGTTTGTGATCCTTGAAGTTGGCTAGCAATTTCAATGGTCATTTGATTAGATGGTTGAAATGATATCTTCACTAAGTCAAAAGAACTCACTTCGAAGGGTTTAAAATCATTATATGCAGTCCTTGAATCTAGCTACAAAACATTAACAAAAAAGTCTTGAAGTTATCAAAAGATGTATTTACAGCATATTGGGACTGATTTGAATTGAAGAAGTTTGAGAATTCGGGCATAGAGAGCAAATGGAAATAAAAATCAAAGTCAGAGCTAGAAGACATGAAAGTGATCGTGATGGTACAAGACAAATGACAAGAAAGCGCAACTTTGGACAAATTTAGTCATCATCCATGTGACATGACTCCGGTTCAGAATGGCATCAATAGGGGAATTCAGCATGAACAAATCCATTGATTCAAATTGTTGGATTCAAACTTGGCATCTGTCCTGTGGATTCAAAATATCCGTACCATTGTTTTTAGTTCTGGATCAATTCAAATCATTTTTGGGCAGAGTTTTCAAAGAGCTTTTGGCAGCATATGTGGCTGTGTATCAAATCTTGGATATCCTTGTCTTTGTCCTAAAAAATTCAAACTTCAAAAGCAATTGAATTGATTAAAAACATAGAATGTAACAATGCATACAAATAGGAACAATTCAACTTCCTCAAAATCTGTACATTTGTTTATGCTGAATTCCCCTAATCATGTTCATGCTCAAAGTTTTGAACTCATCACTTTGTCTATATATAACAAAGCAATAATGTTAACATCTTGATGGTTCTATTTAACCTGAGTACCACCAACTAGCACATCAATTCATACCTGAGACAAATTGAGAAAGCTTGATATACTACCATTGAATGCAGACAGACTAAATATTGGCTTTTGAGGTCCCAAGCCTACAACCTTGCCATGACCATGAGTTGATCCCAGTACTAATGACAATATCACACTTGATTATGTGCCAATTAATGTTGGTAATGGCATCATAATGGGCTTGAAGTATGAAATCTGTAGGGTTTCCCCATCAACAAGATCGTGACCCCAATTATTGCTATTTGTATCTTTCAATACCTTATTTAGGGGTTGACTTAAAAATGACCAAAAGGTATAAACTGGGCCATAGTCAATTATTTGGTCTAGGACATGTATGGCTCAATGATAATTTGGTTTCATGTGAGTTCCACCATAAAGCTAAAACTTAATCAATAGTAACTTGAAATTTTTTAAACTCCTATCTTTGAAGCCACATAAATATTCCAACAGAAGCTTCTTAATCCTTGGGATTGCATTATGAGGAACAGAACTTTTTACAAGAATTTTTAATGCAGTTGCAAATCATAAGAAATTCTGTACCTCTTCAGGTTGCATTTTTTGTACTGGTTTATAGGTGGTGTTGGCTCTTTTGGAACTGTTAAGCCATTTTTTCTCTGCTGCTTTCTTTATCTTCTTTCTTTATAATTACTTTTATACTTCTTTCAATAAGTGGGATATTGTCCTATAGCTGATTTATATTCTTTTTCTACTTCAGCATAAAATTGAAATATACTCACAATAAGAGCCCATGGTGTAGTAACAGCAAATTTATACTCATCAGCAGTTAGAGAGCCTCCAGCAGGTTCTCCAACTCCAATTGAAAGATGTCCAGCCCAAGGTGGTGTTTCAAACTTGATTGTAATACATTAATATAGGTAGAATTTGATAACACTTACATCCTTTTCAAAGAGTGCCATCCACAATCCATAATTTTTGCAAGGCCTGTACATGGTATGATTATAAAAGTTTCATAAAGCCAAAATTTTGATAGCTGAATTTACCAAGCAGCAAATTATGCATTGGATCAATTATTGTATATCAAATGAGGTCAAAGTATTTCAGTCGTGCAAATTCTGTCCATTGTGCTCCATATTTTTCAAAAAAAATCATTTCGCTCGTTGTTTGTTTGAAGAGATTTCCAATGAAAGCATATTAGTGGTGTGTTTCACCATCTCTTTGCCAATAATCTATCATTCTATGATATGTAATTTTATCATAGTTTAAAGGTGAAAATACTTACCATTGTTGAATGATTTATCTGTAAACATCTCATTGCATTTTACACAACATTTTGTACATAGTGCTTATTTATATAAGGGCAACCTCTGGAGGCTGTGGCGCAATCACACAACTGGCAGAGGAAGATTCAAAGTATATATTGAGTACTGTACAGGTAGATACATGCATAAGTACACACTAGCAGAGGGAGATCCAAAGGGAACAAGTCTGGGGATCCCCTATGCCAGGAGCAACACTTCAGAGGCACTGGAAGCATGGGAACTAATTGTACAGTACATGTAAGCCACACAAAAACAAGAGACAGTCCTAAATATCTCTAAAAATGATCAAACTCTGGAGATAGCCATGGGCTAATTGTGCAGTCCTCGAGAACACTTGTTGCTGAATAAGCATTGAGCGTTCTTGTTGCCCTGGAGTGAGAACAGATGGGAACCCAAGAAATGAGAAAAGATGGAGGTGATAAACAGAGAAATGGGGAGAAATAGGAGTCCCATGACATCATCCCCCCTCTAGAGTGCAGCATGTTGGTGTGCAGGATGGAGAAAGTACTGAATTGTCAGCTGGCAAGGCACAGTAGATGCCTCAGATTGCTCATGGGGCATGAGGATGCTTCTGGTAGAATTGCCAGACAAGGCTAGGTGCATGAACGTTCTCCTGAGGCTTCCAAGATATGTCTTCTATACTATAACCTTTCCACTTCACCTTGAACTGTAGTTTCCATCGAAACAACCAGCTGTCTGAGATCTCCTCCACTTTGTACTCTTCCTTATTGTCAACCAGGACTGGTGGAGGTAGAGGATGTGGGCGCTGGCCTGGGTCAGGGTCATCAGGAGCTGGGAGGAGCTTCACCATGTTGAAACTGGATGGAGCTTGTGCATTCAGACTGGCAGTCTCAGTCCATAGGCCAATGGTCAAACTTGCCTTTCCACTGTGTAGGGACTCAGGTGGCAATGTGACAGTTTTCTGGATGGCTGTGTGGTGTTGATGTCCAACCCATCCAGGTATACCTGATCACTTGGCTTGTACTTGAGGGCAGGAACATGCCCACAATCATAGTACCGAGCCATGTCGTCCTTTGCCTTCACCAATGCAGCTTTTGCCTCCTCCTGTGCTACCTTCATCCTGTCCACAAACTCATTAACAGACTCATTTTCTGACCAGCATGTGCAGGGTTCAAAGCCCATGTGGGGATGCCGCCCAGTATCCAGGAAGAGTGGGGACATCTGAGTAGAGGAGTGAACGTGGTTGCTGTACTGGAATTCCGCACCAGAGAGCAGTTTGTCCCAGTTGTCTTAGTGCTCATTGCAGAATAGGCGCAGATACTGCTCCAATTCCTGATTGACACACTCAGTCTGACTATAGGACTGTGGGTGATAGGCTGTGGAGGTGTGGAGTTTGATGTTGAGGAGGCAGTAAAGCTTCCAGGTGAACTCAGCAATGAGCTGTGGGCCTCGGTCAGAAACATATGCATCAGAGAGCCCATGCAGCTTCCAGACATTCTTTCAGTAGAGGTTTGCAGCCCCCATGGCAGATCAGGTGGTGTGGGTAGGGATGAAGTGAGCTCGCTTTCCACAGAGATCCACCACAACCATGATAGCATTATACCCATGGGTGTCTGGGAGTTCTACAATGAAGTCAATGGAGGCTCTGCTCCAGCGCTCTGCAGGAATGGGGAGAGGGTGAAGCTGTCCCATAGAGAGCTGACATTGGGGATTGGTGTGGAGGCAAAGGTTGCAGGTGCTGGTGTAGGACCCAATATAGCATGACATCTGTGGCCACCAGTAGTTACAGGACACCAGTTCCAATCTCTTCCACCGACCAGGGTGACCTGCAATGTGGGAGTTGTGGTGCTGCTCTACAATGCATCTTCAGAGCTCTGGCACATTAGGAACATAGATGCGACCTTGAAAGGTGAGTAGGTCATTCTGCATGTTCCATTCATCTGTATGTACCAACTTCACCTCAGCCTTCTGGCTGGCGTGCAGAGCCATGGCTGCCTTGGCCACCACATCTTCCTGAGCACCCTCCTAGTTCCCCTGTTGGATGTCCCTGAGGATATTTGCCTCATCCTCTTGGACAGCCACCCCTTCAAGAGCATCGATGGAAAACAGTTCAGGTTTAAGGAGGACAATATTATTCTTGATGGTCATCATCACATTCAGGACATGGTAATCCTGAACCAGACAGAGAGGTCCATCCTAGAACTGGAGAGGCCATTAGTGACTTCAAAGGACATATCCAACCAGAGTCAAGGTTCTCCTGAAGGAACACATCTAGCTCATCCTGCTCCTTTGTGGCAAGAGGATATACCTTGCATGCCTGGGCCAAGCGTTGAGACATAGTCTGGCTTGCTCTGATCTCTGCCATGCTGGGTGGGGCATGCAGAGTAGCAGTGTAGATCCTATCACCTACCTCAATAGCCTTGTCTGGAGCGCTGGCAAACTTGTCTTCATGTCCATCTTCCTGCAGAGATTCACATCCATCTCTGTCATCCTCGTGGAGGGCCTCTCTATGAGGGAATGCCAAAGGAGGAGGATCCAACAGGTCAATGTCAGCAAAGGGGAGGTACCCTACACAACAAGCATGTATGGCAGCACACTCCTTGACCAATGCTCTACACTACTCTTGCCACTGGACCAATTGATCTCTGGGTTATGATCCCAGACCCAAGTAAACCCGAGGATCATGTCTTGCTTCCCTAGACCCATGATGGCAAGGATGGGATGTTCAGAGTGTGAACAATAGCGCAGCACCAAGTCTACACCAGAGCAGATGGATCCAGCTTTGTTGAGGGTGCCGTTGATGGTGTACATGGGGATAGGGCATGACAGAGGTCTGGTGGTCAGTCAATGTTGCTTCACATAATCAGCATCAATGAAAAGCCCTGTTACACTGCTGTCCAGTAGGGCTACAATGTTATGGATCTGTTGCATGCTTGTAGAGGGCCTCTCTATGAGGGAATGCCAAAGGGGGAGGATCCAACAGGTTGATGTCAGCAAAGGGTAGATACCCTACACAACAAGCATGTATGGCAGTGCACTCCTTGACCAATGCTCTATGCTCCTCTCAGGCCTCTTTGGCACATGTGAAGCAACATCAAGGGTTCATGTGTACCTCACCACTGGACCAATCAATCTCTGGGTTATGCTTTTGGAGCCAAATAAATCTGAGGATCATGTCTTGCTTCCCTAGACCCATGATGGCAAAGGTGGCACATTTGGAGTGTGAACAATAGTGCAGCACTAAGTTACAACAGAGCGGATAGATCCAGCTTTGTTGAGAGTGCCGTCAATGTTGTACATGGAGATAGGGCGCAACAGAGGTCTGGTGGTCAGTCGATGTTGCTTCACATAATCAATGCCAATGAAAATCCTCAGTGGTCCAGTAGGGCTACCACATTCCAGGTCTGTTGCGTATCTGTGGTCTAACTCTCCATGCTTAGGTGCAGGGAGTGGGACAAAGGAGTAGATGCAACATACCGTTGAGAGAGACGTTGTTCCCAACAAGGGAGAGACAAGCATGGTGAACAAGAGGGGAGTGAATCAGTTGAGACCCAATGAGGGAGAGACAAGCATGGTGAATGAGAGGGGAGTGGATTGGTTGAGACTTTGACCAAGGGGGTATCTTGTATGTTGGAGAGGGTGCTCATGGTTTCCATCATAGAAGGGTCAACAGAAGAAGATATATTGACAGATTCTACAGACAAACAGGCAAACCAATTAGCATCAGGCAGCAGAGGCATCCAACTCATTCATTGCCCAACTAAAAATCCTTTCCTGCTTCCTCAAGGGGAGCAGCAGCACCTCTTACTTCCTCAGAAGGAGATTCTTCCAGTGGCACATCTGAGGAAGGCTGCCCAAGTGCATCCTTTGCAGCAAGAAGCTGCACCAGGAGCTCCT